>CABFVX010002247.1:0-122038 GCA_902151425.1 Timema shepardi | reverse complement strand
ACGGCGCATGCTCGCCACACACCCATTCGCACCCCGCCAAGAGGGATAGAGCATTTTACTGGCTCAATGTTTATTCCTCGTTCAGATGAACAACATTTTTGTGGAGGAAGGACGCCTTTATTCTTGCGTGTGGTAAACAGTCGGTTGGCGCAGCACAGTGGGGGACTTTTGGTGAGTTTCTTAAATTTAGAGTCTTATTTTGGAGCATATATTTCCAATAAATGCTACAAATTGCTAGAGTGGGACTCATCATACGCTTCATTGGGTATGCAGACTGAACGTCAAATTCCTTTAGCCTGATTTGCTGTTTATGGCAAGGTCCGGGTTTGAATAACGGGAGGATTTAATGATTATCTTTTCCTAAACGGATTATTACTCTTCCTCCACACAAATATACACATTCTCTAAACCTAACCTTCACTATCTTTACACACGCTTTGAGTAGTAATTACAAATGTGTCTAGCCCGAGGAGGTCTTAAGACATGGTAGGCAGGGGAAAGGGTGGAGATAGATACATACGCATTGATTCCAAAATTAGTGTTTAGGCAAGGAATATGTCTTTGTAACATCTTGGGTCACTAGAATATATAAGCTATCAACTGTATCAACAGTAAGTAATGAATGTAAATTAATGTACACAAGGCATTTATAAAAAATATGAAATAAGTTATGACTGGAATTCAAACCCCGATCTCCTCACCATTGGAAGTACAATCAATCTCTTGTGAGAGTAATGCCTAAACTTATAAAAGTACGCCACCTATTATTATCTTGAACTAGTTCTCCTATCCAGTCCACCTCATTACTCATGAGGATGACATATAGAGATGTATACTTGTTTTGGGGGAGAAATTCCGCTAATAGTTTATTGATGACTTTTTTTTTCGAAATATTAATATTATAAAAGATGGCCTTAGTAATTTGGTTCAAACTAGGTAATTTTTAAGCTTATTGCATAGTAGATAATTATATATAGAATGTTTGTTTTTCTAAAAAAAATCATTTAATTATAATATCTATTTATTACTGATTTTTGTGAAGTTATTTTTTTAATTCCCCTAATGATTAGGTTCAAAACTGAAATCGAGGGACTAATTTGCATTATCAATATTAATGTATCTCTATTTATATAAATAATTAATTCATGGGTTGTTTAACTTCAATGAATGATATAAAATTGTAATTTTTTGAGATTGATCTTGAAGATTGAATTCAAATGATTAGTTTTTGATATCATGATAGCAAGTAATTTTAGGGTAATGTACAAATAATTACTTTTGAGAACTTACATTTTTAAAATGGCCATTTTGAACAATTTGCTTTAAAATAAATTAATAAAGCGTGTTTATAGTGAGTAACAAGATGATTTGTTTGTTTTGATAAGGAAAACATATCTAAGGATAGTTTACTTAAAGCCTATTATCAAAAATGTTTAATATTAGATTTGAAAATAATACTTAAACAATATGAGAAAGTTTGTGCAATTGTGCCATACCATTTATTTACTTTACCATCTAATGTATTTATTTTAATTTCATTGTTATGTTTATTTTATTTTAATTCCTTACCTGTAGCTAAAAAATATAATGGAAGCTACTACTGGCGAAATGTTCGAGTGACACATTTAATTTCATGACCACCACTTCAGTAACCACATGGTTTAACACGCTACTCTCGCAGTAGACTAGTCTGACGATGACAGGGAGATCATCTCGGTCGAGTGTACTGAAGGGTTTTTCCAAAATAGTTTCCCACTATCCTTCTTTGCAAATTCGGGTACACTGCATATAAATATAACCCTCCTAAACCCTAACTTAATTAGCATGATTAGTACATAGGCGTATAAACTGAATGGGTAGTAAGACACAGAGCTAAAAGAAATAATTTGATATCGAATTATGTATGTTGGGCATTCATGTTTTGTTTTTTTGCACCATATAAAGTGTTATTGTCTTCACACTATTTCAAAAATACCTGTTTTTATTCTTTAAAAATATATTTATGTCCATGTAATGTGTATTAAAAATAGCTTTTCATATTAGTAAGTAGGCCTACATTTTCTTAGGTCTAATTATATAATGCGTACATATTTTTACTTCTGTTTGCTGCTTTTAACATTATATAATGTATAGTATTTTTACTTAAAAATAATGGGTTTAAGTATACATTATAATTATCTTTAAAACCGTCTTCAGAACTCAAGCTTGTATTTATTTAACTAATCTAAAATTTGCATATGTAAATTGATTAAGTTTTATTAGTTTTACTTTGTAAAACCATTAGTAGTCTATGTTTTTCTTTTATTATGCTTCAAAATATTTACAAGTCAAATGGAAATATATATATATATATATATGTGTGTATAAGGTCCACTTTTTTACAAGTTTGGGGCCACATAAAACGTTAGAGCCATCATAATCTTGAGACTGCAAATTCCCATGATTATCATAATTTTTTAAGCCTATGAAAAAGTAAAAATGCTAATATTTTTAATAAATATCATTCTAAATAATGTTAAGTTCAATAAAATTAGATAATTTAAAAACAAAAATAGGTCTGTATTAAACTTTATATATTTACTATTATTAACTAAGGTTCATCCATATTTTCGTGTTCGGATTATATGCTAATTAGTTTTTGAATACAATAATATGAACTACTTATTCAATGTGAACCGTGAGTAAGATGGGTGCTTAGAAAATATAAAAATATTTTCAATTAATGAGTAAAAAAATAATGTTCAATTATTTGACTACTACAAACAACGCATATATTCTAAAAATTGGTCTGAATCATTAAATATTTTCCATATACTACTGTCAACTCTTTAGGTCTCAGCCTAAACTACAATACCTACTACCTTCCAAATGGGGTGCGGGTTGAACTAAGCAAAGGGAGAGGAAAGGAAAAGTAAGTGCACTGGTCTCACATCCTAGATCACATGCACACACACACACACACACACGAACGTTTAAAAATTACAAGATGTTTGTGTAATTCTGTTTGACTATTCTAGCGTCCAAAATATCGATTCTAAATTTTACAACTACCACTCTCGGGCGAATACATTGATTCCTATTTCTGATTTCAGATAGTAGAAACATAATTTTAAAGCTTCACAATATTCGAATAAATGGCTCGTCTCGTCACTTATAAAACGATAGTGGCAACGCTGTAAATTACTAAACGGTACACGTAGTTTCTAGTATTCCTACAAGCAGCATTACACTACTGTTACCAAACTACTTCAAGTTTTAATTTTATAAATAACTTTTTAAATCTTAGTATTAAACTAATAAATTATAAATAAATTGCTATAATAAGAGAAAAGTATGCTACTATTAAGCCCTGTGGATTCTTCTTTTTCTAACATTAATAAATACATCCCTATTTATCTGGTTAAATTAATTTTTCATTTAAAAAACTAATAAAAAATAATAGAGCACTAAATAAAAGTTATAATCCAAGAAAATTGAATTTTATATATTTAACTTAATGAAAACATTATATTCAAAATAGTGCGAGGCTGAAAATGTTATAGTTTTCATTGTTAAGTTTAATTAGTATGATTAGTAGAATTTATACAGTCTTCTTTCTAGAAGATATAAATTCCTATTCATTGGTGAAAACTGATTTCAAATCTATAGAACGATTTTGTCACAATATTTTATTTTGTAATACAATGTTTTTATTTGTGATCGAATGTTGACCAGCCCCTTAATAAATATTCTATAGCTTGTAGAGGAGTAGGATTTATAAAAAAATCAAGTTAAACTTAAAACCTTAATCTTTTTTATTTATGTTCAAAATAATTCATGTTCGGTTTAAATTAAAACCGAATTTCTAAAATTTAAGTTAATAAATCATTTTTCCATAGTGAAAATAAGGTTAACTTGGTTTTACATTTTCATGTAAAGGAATTATTACAATCGTGAATATTTTCGGCCTCGAGTTTATGATGGGTCTTGCCGTTTTTATATGCCCCCGTTTTCTAAATATAGGTTCTTTCAAGTATATTTTATTTCCCTCCTGTCAGCTTAAACAATTTTATGATAGTTTAGACTTGACATTAATTTTAAAGAATATTTGGTCAGTGGCGATATCTCAAGTATAAATCGCTATTTTAATTAAATTTTAAATATCAAAGAAAGCTTATTTATAGCTTAATCTTGAAAGTTGGAAATTTTTTGTTAGTGGATCAGAAGGTTTTGTTCAAAACGGGTAGTCGGGGAGTTCATTGTATGATAAAGACCACTTCAATATTGATTTTTTTTATACAAAACTACTTTAATACAAGCCTAGTTTATTGGAAACTAATTTATGAAAATGTGGCTATAAAATAGACTATACAAGAAAGTATCTACGACTCTGTCGTACATTTAAAACTTATAATTCAAATCTCATTTAAAGCTCATACTGTGTACATAGCTTGATAAAATCAGTTGCTATATTTTAAAAATAAAATAAGAAACGGGCTATAAAAAAGGAAGAACTCTGGCAAACTATCGTAAAAACATTTTAGTGTCATTACAAAACCATGACATCACGAAACCATAACATTATTAAGGTCATTGGTTTATTTTTTATACAATCTTCATCATCATATTTTAGGTTTTCATCACTCCAAGTTTTTTATGTATCACTTCAGGGTAAAAATGAAACAAGAGTACCTTAAAATGTACTGCATTAGGAATTATTTAATAGTATTCAACTTTCCAACAGTTTTCATTAAAATAAATGTATTATTCCCACCCATGATTGAGACGGTATTTCATATTTTCTTAGTTATTTTAAATACAACAAAACCCATAATTCAAATATGTATGTGACCCTAAGTTTGATTCTTTATTTTTAAAAGGTTCCCTAATGATTTATTACTAAGATTTTGTTTGGTATATGTCTTAGTTTTCTGCTAATATATCAAATAATTTGTGATTTTAATAATTATTAATATCTATCCTTGTATGAGTTTGTCACATTTTATGATTCCTTTTAAATTATATTTGTTTGGATAATTATCTCTGTAATTTATTTGGAACAGAGTTTATAGTACTTAAATTTATACAAGAAATTGTATCAATTTTCCTATATCTTTCATTCGTTATTAGATATTTAAGGGTTGATTATTTAAGACCGTTAAAATGTAAACATTAATCAAACAGCTCATTGATGACCTTTTCTAAGGAATATAAATGGGAGAGTGATCTATTTATGAAATGTTATAAATACTGTTGTGAAGATTGGATGAGAAAATCAATGTAATGAATAACGTTTGGATAAAAAAAACTCTCCTCTTCCATCAATTACAGTTGTGTCACGAACCTCCTAACCTTCTCGTCAACGGTACAATCCACTCTCCTCTATCGCTTTCTGACGATTTCCATCGCGTGACGACAGGTATGACAAATGTTTATACACTTTATTAAGGCAGCTTTATTCACCCCATTTTAATTAGTTAGACAATAGTTGCAATTGATGCTAACTAGTTCACTTGTGTCTAAATCCGCATAAGGACATTGTGAGGCAGCGCGCTTCGCACAGCTTATGACGCATGCCTCACTGTGTCCATACTTCAGATGCTCACCCTGAGACGTGCACAGTGCACGTGTGTTGCGAATTGTGGGCTTGTCAGTAAATATATTTTGTGAGAATATTTGATTATTATGGGATGCAAAGAGTTCAGAATATTATAATAAAAATAAAAGATAATATTCTTGGTGTGAAATTTCCGTCGAATTAGGTAAATATTTCTATCAAAGAACAATAAAAAGGTCAGCTCACTTTTGGGATCCTACATACGGTATAATCATGTATACTTCTGACGTGCGTTGTGCGTGATGCTTTTATTGCTCGCATTAAGTATGCGACTATCAAAACCATCTTATCACCGTACGTGACATAAGAAGACCGATTTTAAATCTACCATTTTTTTTATTTATGTTTACATGAGTCAAGGCTTTCTACAAAATATTTTTAAAATAATCAAATGCATAGGTGCAAAGCAAATCATATTAGTTTTGTTTAAATGTATTAATATGGTAGTAAGGAGGGTTGAATAGTTTATTTATATACAAATAAGTCAATATATATATATATATGTGTGTGTGTGTGTATATATACTATCGTATGCAGGTGAAATTTACCTAAGTCACCCATAGACAGTTCATAAATGTGATTTTTGTGCAACTCTACACCTCAAGAACATTAATTAGAGACCTCACTGACATTTTTTTAAATGAAATAAGAACTCTCTGATATTGGAGCCCATTCATTTACCAACTAACTTAAATTATACATAAATATAATTTATATTTAGCTTGAGGCAAGGTACATGTATTAAATTAGAGGCTCTTTGCTAATGAAATTACATGCGTTTAGACCCAAACAAATCCATGATAAGGGACTTGGTAATTCAAGCGATTCTCCTGTCGATTTCACTTTATGATCCACAACCAAGAACTGGGGTGCATCTTCATCAAACAACAAAGGTCTACGTTCACGACAATAGAGGCGTGGTCTTCAAAACATGTCGGCCTTCATCGACATGTTCTTGTCTTGAGCATTGGATTAGAAATAATTAAAATAAAGAAATAAATATTTTGATTGGAGTATAAGTTAAAGGTGCTGTAAAGTCTAATACTCCTTATGTATACATACATATACAGGACTCACTCAATTTCACGCAATTCCTCTTGTTAGATAAGAAATAGAAAATAGAGCACAGTTAGTTGACATTGTCTGAAGCTTAGTTTTTAAAGTAGGTGACACCATCCACTGAGGTAAGGATACACACATTTGCTTCCAGGCAAAACATCGTAAAATATGCACAATTAAAATATTTCTTCTTTGTCTCATTATAAAAGGGTGCTTATAGTCGCTGTTTGAAACGACCATTGTTTATTTCAATAAAAGAGGCATATTGTTGCCTTATTATATGCTGAACCATCCACAACGTTCTGGTATCGATGGTTCTACAAGCAGCGTTACATTTCGATGTCAATTATCTTGTAACCTAAATATCAGACGACGCTCATCGTGGAAAATGTCCGAATCGTTTTGTTTATAATAATTCGCGCACTGAAGAGAAATTGTTCAGACTTTTGTATACTAAATGCCCCCAATCAAGATGGCGTAGAACTCGAGTTCTACTTGAATGAAAAGACTTAGGCTCGTAGACGCACACTGTATTGTCTTGTTGGTCAGTTCAAGGCCACTGGTAGACCATTTAATATATGACATCCTAGTACATCTTAATACAGCTCACTACATCTCAAACCTCCAAACCTACCATTACCAACAAATTAGACAAGTCAATACTTAAACCTTAGGTCACGTGGCTAATGGTACGAGTGAATGTGAATTAAAGTATAAATGAATTATCACATATGAATATTATTTTAATTTAAAACTATCTACATTTTTTTTTTCAATTTATTTTCAAGATGGCATGTTTCCCTCTTGCTCTCAGGGGCTAGACCATGAAAAACTTCCTTCACATGGGAATGTAATGGTAATGCAGCTCAACATTAATCAAGCCTACATTTCCATATTTTTACAACTTGTGTTTCGCATTATTTCATCGTCCCTCGTAAGTCATCTCTATACGACTCGTATTTACATTGAGGTTTACTATGTTTTTTTATATCTGTTACAGGGGAGAGCCTCCCTTCTCATGGCAAGAGTAGTCACACAATCCATTATCAACGCAACGATGCCCTAAAGGTATGTTTTACATAGCATATATCATAGAAGGATTATTTAAGATGATCCATTCATCAACTCAAGCGAATGCTATTTTTTAATCATCTATTGTTTTATATCACTGTACTGTACTAATATTACGTCAAATTAATTATTGATACAGATTTTTTAAAGTGTTCTGTATCGTTGGTCCCATTTTTTTATGGCACCAGTCTCTCATTTGACTAGAATGTCTCTTTGGTAGGCTTGCGGCTTGAATATTGTCTCAATTAATTTAAGAGTTATTTTTCACAAGTAATTTATAATTGTGTTTTTCCCACACCTTGCTAATTTGGATGCACTTAAAATAAATATAGCTTTCTCATTCCTCTAACCAGTAAATTTAATAATTGGTTATTAAGTTATTAAATATGACCATGTAGTTTAAGGGGATATACTTGATAAATTAATTAAAACTATTAATTTAAATGAATATGTAAAAAATAATTAAAATAAAAATGATTTATAGAGGATGGTTGTTATTTATATTTAAATTGGCATATAATTAATATATCTTCTTCATACAAGATAATTCAGGATCGCGTTTGCTCACTAAGCTCAACGTCCGGAACTTTACTTACCAAACAACCTAAAAAAATCACTCAGAATAGCAGAATGCATATATATGTTGTGTTATTAAATTATTTTGTAAGTCATGTGCTGACTTTATTAGATTGTTTAGCGAATACATGTATAATAAATACAGAATTAAAATAGATATATTAAAACCATTGACTAAATCGGTATCATATGGGAAAAGATTTCAAGTATATAAAGTATGTGTATGTTGGGTATAAATTTAAGTTTTGGTTGTAAACAGATTTAATAATAAGAATTTATGGTGACTTAGTATCGAAAGGAATGTATAAATAAAGTAAATTAAAGAACCACGTCAATATTTGTCTGGAAGGAGGATGATAAAACACTACAACGCTTTAAAAGAAGTCACCAAGGACATCAAAGCCATGCTTGTAGGATTTAGATACAAACTTAATTCACATCAGCTTATGTCTCCCAGTTATTTAAAAGTCTAAAATTATAATACGGCTTATTTTTTTCCACGCTCTTTATTTTAATACCCACTGGGCTATCTACCGTCTGACTTTCATAGGAATCCCCTTATTTGGAAACTGAAAACTCATGTTGCCACAATGGCGGAGGAAAATATTATAATAGTACTTACATTATTAGTTCGTTTAATTAATGTTATTAATATAAATTATACAGTAATCCATAAGGAAGTATTATTGAAAGTTTTTGATAACTTTATGGCTTAACTTTAAAATTAGTAAATCAAATAAGACGTATTTCTAGAACCTAATGTTAATGACTTTCAATCAATGATGGTGGGTGAAAGTGGGATTCATATAAAAAAAAACAGAGCTTACATATCTACATTAAGGTGGGGATGTAGGTAACGCGAGAAAAGGTGTTATTTCAGTTTTTATAGAAAATATTTTGTTGGCCAAGTTAAAAAAATATTTCTCCAGTAGAAATATTAAGTTTAATTTTCTACACATGGTGAACATACTAGCATTAGATAACAAATCTTTTAAATAAATATAAAAAGTTGTCATTGAATTACAAGGCACCTTTGACAGATACTCAATAAATGTTGATATCACCATAAGAAGAATCTTAAACGCTATATTTTGAAGCATTATATGATTTAATTTGACGAAAATGTTTTAATATAAAAACTGCTAAAATAGTTACATTTGCTAGCATACCCTAAATTCCCACCGTAATGGGGTGGAATGGGAAAGGTATAGTTTTTAAAAAAATCACTCGAATAAGCGTTAAAATAGTGTAAAAAAATATTTAGGAAACACCATACTCTGTAAACACTTCCGAGATTATATCCCCGGAATTTTCTTCATCTGCAATAATTTTTTTTTTTTTGCGAGAGTGAAGCCTTACAAAATACGACCACTAGGTTATCAACATGTCAGGCTTATTTTTTTCTGGCTCAGAGCCTGACAGTTTTATTTTATGAAAACTAAAACAACTTCTCCCTTAACTTATAAGCCGGATACATAACGATCCAGATCTCTAAGTTGGAAAGGAAAACATTTTGGTCCTAGTTCAGTTTCTACTACTCATTGACATATGCACATTGTGCAAGCACAGATGCACAGTAAGGACAGTAAATAAACTTGATGATACTCTTTGGATTAAAATTTTGTTATTTTAATATGGTCAAGTGGCGTTTAAACTATCCCTCTTTTCATGCAACATGCTGCATGCAGCTAGGCGCACAGGATATGTACTGTACGTTGAGGCATGCACCTGCGCCTGCCCCAAAGGTGGTTGTGCGCTTAGACACAAGTAGGTGCAAGTGCTTCCTTCCCATAATATTTTCCTCACAGTCCCTTGAGAACGTTTAAAGTTGGTGTCATAGGTTTTCATATTTTTTGTGTAGTTGATTCAAGTTCTGTTTCCTTTAAAAAATGTTGTGTAGTTATTTTCCGTGATGGAGTGGGTTGCCGAAAAAACAGTTGATTGTATCGATGATTATCAGATGCATCCATTGTTGTGGTGGACTATAAAAATCTCATTAATCGTAGAAATGTGGTTTAGTCATTAGATGAAGCGTATGACATGGTTTCAAAGGCTGTAATAATTAAAATTAAGAGCCTTCGTTTATAATTTCACCAAGACGGTTTGAACATTAAGAAGAAAAGTAATAAAGCTGTATGTCTGTTGATGAAACTGTTATCCACACACACTAAATTCTGTAGTTCGTGGCACTGACAATTCGTGTTTGGTATCGCGAACATAGTTTATAGGTTGATGACTATACATGAATTAAATAGCACTAATTTATTCAATTAATTATTTTGTCATTAATGTCACACTTGTTTTAAATTAATTAATTTTAAACATTAACAATACATTATAGTCATGGCTTAGATCACAAGTTTTATATAGTAGTTTATATTAGTAGCAAATGGACATACAACTTTTTACTTAAGCCATTGCAACCTTTTTAAAACTCGCTTTCACATAATCATCCAATGCCCTTATGATGGCCACACATATGTCTAGTATTATTTATGAAATATATGTTACCGATACTTTAAAATCATAAATCTCTGAGAGCTGTTTCCTTTTGCCAAAATCAAAGAGTGACCGCCAATCATGTACTTGCTAGTATGGCATCCCTAAATGTAGTACCATATTTTGAAATATGTGGGTCAAACATTCTCATCAAAATATTCTAGAAATTGAATCACACAGAACTCACGACGCTTCCTTTTCTATCTACCCGTAAAAGGACAATAGCTGCAGTGACGCCTACAGCAAGTACTTCCAGCGACGACATACCTATGCAAAGTGACGCATATAAAGAGAGGCAAAAGTTAAAATAGGTCGAGTTGAATGAGGCAAGACGCACCCAAAGAGGCATGCCTAACGCATATAATGTTGTATGAAATAAGACATAAGTCTAAACGCACCTTTTAAACTAGCATCACAATATCACGATAGCTACGACGTAATATCCTCCTTTTGTAATTTGGCAATGGAGCAACCTTACAAACCGATGATTCGAGAGATAAATGCTGTAAGTGATGGATTCATGAAAACCCTTCATTCCATAGAAATATCCCATATGTATTTATAGTGTATGGCTTTGTATGTTTACTCCAGTAAAGGTATATATTGACCATAAGGCACGGCAATACTTGCATCCAGGACAACAGAACCCATTCTCTTGTTTTATAAGCGAGTGACCATATCACGCGACTACTGCCCAGTGACATCGACTGGGTCACATAAGTGATCAACTCTGGATCACTCATTTGAAAAACGCAGCTCTATATAAATGGCGTCATGGTTCCACAGTTTTTATAGGGGCAGTCACGTTGCAAGTATGGCACATAAAGGGATCTAACTACTTTTATTAACATGATTGAAATTTTATTCTAAAAATATAACTTTAACATGAGGGAGTAGCAGCTTGAGCCCGTGGTGAGCTATACCAACCAATAGATGGCCGCCGTTAGATTGCCTGTATCCGAGTTACAATTTATATATTATTTACGTTAGTCAGTAAATTACTGGATGATATCATGACTAGGTTACCGATGCAATAAAAAGGGGGTTGATGTTTCTAAAAAAAATAGATATTAAGCTGTTGTAATTCCTATGTATCACAAACTGACGCGTGATAGTTATCTACAGGAGCAGCCCTAATAACTTAATCAAATTAATGCAAGATACAAAGAACAGCTGGAAAAGGGGAATAAACACAGGTTTGATTTTCTTGTTCAGGTTATCATTTTTTAATTAATTGAATAGTGTTTAATTAGTAAATTTGCACAAAAGTTACAAAGTATTGTAACTTATTCTGGTAATTACAACAAACCCTTGATTATTAAAAACAACAAAGTTGATAAAGATGGCTTTACGCCTTGATACACATTTTACATGATTGGCTGATGTAGGATACCATTAGTTGTTTTCCATAATTGTATAATATGAATTAGAGGGAGAACGTGGGAATGTCACCTTTAGATACTCTTCATGGCCTATACCAAACTACGATGATGTAAGGTCTTGATTGTTTTACTTAAACTGGCAGCGTTCCAGTTGGAAAGGGTTTGGTGGGAATGAGAGGGTATGAGGATTTCACTCTTACCCTCTAGGTGCCATTAGCGATATCATCCGATCAATGGGAGTTAGATCAAAACTTCATTCCATTACTTAAATGCTCTGAAACCTCCACCATTTTAAACGTGTGGTAAAGAAAGACAAGGGTGTTTTTACTTGAATACTGGATGTGATGTACCCTTTGATTCCAAAAGTTTTCCAAGCCTTGACTCTCAGGGTTAAAAGAATAAAAACAATTGCTGGTGGTTAATATTTATTGACTATACACTATAGTTATATTCCACAAATCGTGTGTCTTTAATGAGTAGTTTGATATATCTTTCAACCATTTCTTTATAAAACTATGCTTTTCTACTAGGAATGGCAAGAATATGTCAAATGTTTTCACAAGAAGTGTTAGTTGATCTATTCTTGAACAAAGAAATTACATCTTTTCAGGATTAATGCTAAATACGACCAGGACAACAATAGATAATCATACCCTCTACTCTTTAAGCTATTGGAACGTAATAACTTTAAGTATTTAATATAATATTTTGTAAAGTTTATTGTCGACAGTAAATTCCTAAACTACTTCTTATGTTTATATTAATTAGATTTAGCCTTCAAGAACCTTGAAATTTAACACGCTAATAACAAAAAATGCCTTATTGAAATTCATATTATTGAAGGTGATATCATATCTATTGCTATAAGCACACTTGCCTCTGATTTGAGAGAGAAAAGTTCAATTCCGGTTGGTTTCTATGAGGGTAGTTTTTGTAAAAAGTTGTTTGGTAATCTTGTTCCTCTTTCTCAAAGAAAATTCTGGTTTAGTATGTATCTTAGGTATCATTCATTTATTCATGCAGTAAATCCAACCAAGATTTGAACTCCAAACTCCAAGTCACCGGTAAACCACAGCTGATGAGAATGACACCTTTGTCCGTGTGCCTACTGATTACGGGTCTTAGAAATAACATAGAGCATGCTTATTATTATTATTTTTATTATTATTAGCACCGCGTCTTACTACCCGTTCGGGCTATACGCACTTACGCTAATGTGTAATGGTAGGGTGATTGTGAGTTCACAAGATGTCTTGTCAGAGGTGAAGGAAGGGTTTGGTAATCAGATAAATCTTTGCCGGGACCGAGGATTGAACCCCGGCCGCAGCATGCTTATATTTTAATCTTAACAATACAAATTCGTGGAATGGAAGTATCGGAGGAATTATTCTTTTTATTGGATTAAGAAAAAACAAGACAACTTCCTCCAAAAGTGGTTTTTAATCCTTAACCTAGGCCTTTCAGTATAAATGTACCTAACATTATAGAAAGTGAATTACAATCTACTATAAATTTCCTAAAAAACGAAAAAAAAGTGGCGAATGCACACAACAAAACTATACACTCATTTTACTAATATAAAATTTAAAATATGTATGCATTGAAGAGCATTTAGCAACTAAACTCCTGTGTTGTGCTAAATATAATACTTTAGAACTATCTGCTTGAGAAGTAGTGGCTACACCCCTCCTAACGAAACCCTTTTCCATCTTAGTTGCAGTGTCTCGACAATTGTGTGTATTTTCTACCTATACAGGCAAAGAGGATACAAGTTCAATGGATGCGGTATCTTATCATTACGACAACTGTGTGTTGAGAAATGTATATAAGATTAAGTATTGATGCATTTACAGTATAAAATACCGATTGTATTAAAAAGTATGCTAACTTAACATAAATGCTCCAAGAAGGAATTAAAATGGTTTGAAAATTGCAGAAACCAAGAAAATATAACCAATGACCTAAAAATCAAAAATGTCAAATATGACCAAATAGTAGCATATTAAAAAAAATTACGGCCTGAGGATAATGAACAGAGTCTATTCACACATAAGCGTGTTTTTTTATGAACAAAAAATAAGATGACATGTGATCGAAATCCGGACCCTGATATTCATGTATGGTGGGACGTGGTGTCCCACAAGAAAAAACGAATAATTTTTGAGACTATCCTTACCTTAGAGTAAGAAAATGACATGTAACTTGATGAAAACCTTAACTTATTATAATACATTATCATAGTGGTATTACACGTAATATTTGTTCTATATTAATTAATATCAAGCTGTAACTTTCAAGAGTGTGTGAGTATTTTTATTTTCAAACCATAAAATATGTTTATCTCGCTCCTCAACAACAGTAGAAATCGCTATTTATTGTATCTATTTTTATTGAAGGTGGATGGTGGTTAACATTACTTTGCACTAAGCTATGGATTATATCTGTCTGACTCTTCGATACGAGCCATAGACATGCCAGATTGCATGCGCGGCTAACCCCAAACTTCATTTCACTGCCAATCTTCTTATTCTACTATTACTATTGTTCAATCAGGGCAGCTCTCTTTAAACTTACCTCTACAAAAACGTCACAAACCATTTCTTTCTTTGTGTGTGTGTGTGTGTGTGTGTGTGTGTGGTTAGAGATCCCAGCCAATGGCAGATTAACTCTATTTAACCTCTCAATCGTTTTATCCGGGAAAGTAATCGAAGTGTTTGTTTCTCAATTTGAAGCGGGCTGTGGGGAGAGAAGAGTAATTTGAGGTTTTGTTAGACTTTTTTTAATAGTATTATAGGCACTTAATAGGATATTTTTTGTTTGACTGATTAATTTTATTTTACTTTAGACACAATTACTATATTTGTTTTAATAAAATAATTAACTGTGGTTAAGTTTAGCTAATGGTTCAGACTCCAAATTATTGAAGATGTTTGTTATTATTATTATTATTATTATTATTATTATTATTATTATTATTATTATTATTATTATATTTATCAGATCTTACTACCCGTTCGTATTGTACGCATTTTTGTTATTAGGTTTGTGTTATTTGTGTTTATATGTCTATTATTTCTTAATTTTTATCATAGTTTAAATGATTTGATTAAGTTTAAGGTTTTTAACTCAATAGATAAAAGAAGCTCTCAACAATGCTATAAGCCTCTAAGTTATACTAAACATAATTTACTGTGTATTATATAATTTTTATTCGTTTCCGAATCTTATTACCTATTCAAGCTAAACGCATTTAGCTACACTTATTACGTAGGAATTAGGCATGCATAGTTTAAAGGAAATGTACCCGAACTAACGTTAAGACAGAGTGGTAAGCATTTTAGGATAATACACCAAAACACACCCGACTGGTACTTAAACCCAGCCTACCTTATCAGTGAAAAACCAAACTTGATGAGCCTGGCATTTAGCCCACATTACCTCTTGCGCAAGTCTATACTTAAACCTAGTGTCTAAGACGTTAAGCTCATATTATGCAGTATTACAGTTTAAGGCACACTCAGTGTGGTTTTTCGCATTTTTCCCATCACTGGGGCTTCCCCATCCTATCTTAATACTAATGCGGATGAATTAACTATAAAATATATCCATATTCCCTACATCATTAAGTAGAAGTTTGACAAAGTTTCTTAAAAATATATTAATTACATTATGTTATTTACGTTTTAAAAAAATTTATAGAATAAGTGACTAATTCATTTTAAAGGTTCTTCCCCCTTTCCACCCGATCAGAACTGTGGGGGTGGGACAGTCAGTAGGGGAGGGAGTTTAAGATGCAGGTCTTAAGTCTCACTCGTACCAACGTACACTCTGGGGAAATTACAAATGTAAACTTTTTTTCTTGTTCTTTTTTCCCTCGCAGAGCGAGGATAACTTCTATTTGGATCAGTGTGAGCGTAGTTTTGTGGTAGGAAAACATCCTGGTAAAAACGTCGTTGACGTCATAAACTTTTGAAGAGGAATTAAAGCTACGGCCATACTTGCGACCTGTCTGCCGGGACAAAGACTTCGCAATTGAGACATCAGAACCAAAATTCTCGGTAGGCCTATACTGCGAGAACGTTTCTTGACAGTCATGTATGTTATTAAAACTATTTTCAAATATTCATAACATAAAATAGATAGATGACACTTTTAATAGTCTGTGCCATAAGCTACCAAATAATAAGTATTTAGTAGCGTTTAATGAAGTTGAACGTAAGAAAAGGTACAAGTATTTTCTAAACCTTTATTTCCACCAGAATCCGAATAAACAATTGGTGGCCACCAGATCATATAACATTGACTTGGTCAAAAAATTAAGGAATTTGATTTAAATAGAAACAACTAGTCTTTAGGTAATTGGTTCTCAAATTAATGGTTTGTGGTGGAGTGTCAAGCTATCTGCGGTGTAAAAAAATAATGCAAAAGAGCTAAATAGTATAATATTGACAGACTAGGGCCTTCAACTCACCAATACTTTGAGCCAAAAGTAGTATTACACATGAAAAGTTCATAAGTAACAAAGTATAATAAGAATGTTGTCTTATAGTTCTTAATAAACACATACATTAGCCGATTTATGGCTTCGTCGAGGGGACGGGTAGTTAGTTGAATTTTTTTTGGTGTGGTTTGCATATGCATCAAACGATTATCAATTGGTCCATTATTTGGTAAAATTTGAAAAACTTTGTTATAGGTTCTGGCATCCGGTTTGTGGTATTCTGTTGTTGTGGTGACTAGATAAAAAGCATGACCGTGCTCTAACATTTTAAATATTTTATCTTAAACTTGTTTTTTAGTCATAAATATGAGATGTTACCTCAACATAAAAGTAATATTTTTATTTGAATGATTTAGTTCCAACTATCAGACCTATTAAGTATACTATCATTAACTAGTTATAAGATTAATGAAACAGCTACACCCAGGAATGTTAATATAACATTCAAAAGGGTATAAGACTTTTACGTAATCTCTCGTTCATGAATCTGATCATTAAAACTAACTCTTGTACTAGTAGAAAAAAGGCAGTACCAAATTAGATATAATACTAAGTTAAAATGTTTTTGTTTATTAAGAACAATATTCATTAACTTTTTGAAAATATTGATTATATCAGAACGTTACTTATACTGTAATCTAGAACTTGAATGGACACAAGATTTAAATCTTTGAACGAAAAAATTAACTATACATTTTCGGTAATTGGAAGAATATAAACCGTGATCCTTGACTCAGTATGCAGACAGGTTAATCGACTGAAATAACTTAAAATAACTTCTTTGACCTCTGTGATGTTGGGGTAAAGTTCTCGCCTCAGGACCCGATGATTGTTGGTTAAAACCCAGCTGGGGTCTATGAATTTCTCTTGACCGGTAAATATCCTTAGCACAACTTCCTTCGGCCCTATGTTGATTGTGACATGTAAAACAACCCTGGAAGGTTTGTGATAATACTTTTCCCGGAAAAATTGCACCGCACTTTTACTCTCTCTCATAGAAAACTTTGGTGTGCGGATATTATCATTAGGTTCATTGCGTGCACGCTAAATATCTCAAATAAATAAATAAAAATCAATCAGCCTCAAATAATTTGAACTACTCGTTTCAATAGTTTAACCCATAAGCTCTTTATCCCTACAAAAAATGTATTAAATAGATAACAGTAACAATTAGATATATTTAAAAGAATTATGATAATATAAATATATATATTTATATATAAAGAATTTAAAGGCTTTGTCAGGCTGGTACTTACCGTTAGGGCCAATAGTGAGAGCATTGGATTCATTATACTTTAAAAATACTGTATACTTAGTAAAAAAAATATCGCTAGAATATTTGAAAATATACTTTACTTAATAAAACACTATAACGGAGGGATGTATATTGGATAATATACTCTTAACACTTAATTTAATCAAGTAAAGTGATTGAGAACTATACCTCAGTTCTATTTTAATGTAATAAACACCTTATTCGGTGGGTTTGTGAATTAAATGTCAGGTTATTCTAATACAGTTTTCCGATAGCGTGGTTTGGGTTTGAATAACGTACTGATGTCATGAGTATGTATATCCCTAAGTATCTTCTAGCTCTTCCTTCTAGAAAATCTGACTATATTTCCTAAGAATTCTTTCTTCCTCTTCTATTCCTCCTTAGCGTAATTCAAATTCGTACTCCCCGGATAGGTAGTAAATGAGGTGGAAAAGATAACATTTAAAAAATTATTTTGGTAATACGTTTGTCCAATGATGCAAGGCCATTGGTTACTGTTTTCCTAAAAGTTTATTAATAACTTAATCAAGGAATAAGGACAATGGCATCTTAAGGTAACTAGGAGACAAAAATCACATCTGTACAAGTAGAACCTACACACTAAATACGGTAGGAAATAAGTTAAGTGACAGTTAAAAAGAGGTACTTTATTACAAATATATGCTTAAAGTAACTAATTTCAACCTATTTGGAAATTATTTATTGATATTACAGTGTAATTAAGTAGGAAATAATTATTTCCGAATATGTAGACGTTTGTCAATTTCAATCAGTTTTTGAAATAAAGAATTTTATAATGGCTGTCACTACCTCTCCAAACGTAGATGGGGCCTAATCTATAGCACCCGACCAAGATTATAGCCCACACTTTTGTGTTAATTATAAGTTCCATTCAAGATTGACGCTTTAGATCTGAGGTGGGCAACATATCTTTCAATTTAGCCACAAGTGTGGCGAATGAGAAGGGAAATTTGTCACACTGTGTAAAAATTGAGAAATTAGGTTGTTCGAACAATTAAAACGCACACTACTTGAACACATTTATTAAAAACGGCTACACTTTGACTTCTCAGATACAACCTTATCCGACACAAATAGTGAACATAGTTCAGATTGAAAATATTATACATTTTTATGCAAATTTTGAAAATCCTTTTGTGTGACAAGTTACATAAACATAGTCTGAATATTTGAACTCAATATATATGAGTAATTCTTCCAATGAAATGCAGGATCAAGTAACACAAGCGCACACCATCAGAAAAAAGTTTATTCTACTGTTAAAATTGTCAAACTAAGATTAGGCCCAGTTTTATAGCAAATTCACCACTTGTGGCGATCGGTGACCTGGTTACCCACCCCGTGTGTTAATGTATTGGACACGGCTGGGTATATTTACGAAGTAAACGCATAATTAGAACAAAAGTACCAATTTATTTCAAGTCCGTTTTGATTCCGAAATATCTATTTGTGTCCGTGTACCACGTATTAATAACCTTCAAGGCTATCTACCTATTTGCAATAATTGAGCAAAGTATGAGATAATTTTAATTCAAAGTAGATCTCCTCACATTTGTGCGTAGGAAGAGAGGGAGCAATGCATATAAAAGCTCCTTGGCACACCAAGGCAGTGTTAGTAGAAACCTTGATATTTCCACTATGCTAACAAACTAGACAATACTAGATTACGCCTGTCTCCCGTCGATGCAGGCCACACATATGTGGTTGACCTTCAGCTAGTAGGGAAGGCCACAGAAGGCCAAAGGTCATTTTATTTCTATCTCCGTTGGATCGATCGCTATTATTCGTTTATTTATTTTAAGAATATATTGTTCACATAAAAAAAAGTATTGTTTTGCTTAGTTTGATTCAAATGTAATTAAATGGTATGAGACAGTAATACACATTTTCTCATATTGTGTATCATAGCTCCAAAGAAAATTTTCAAATTTGTGATTTTAATAATCTGTCCTTAAATAAGCTTTAATAATAATAACTAATACATTATCTTGTTAATCACAATAATCACTCTATATATTCATTTTAATCTAAACTATTCAAATTTATTTAGCAAAATTTATATTTTCAAATGTATATTATTTGTAAACTAACTTCAAATTATTTGTTATTTGTAAAAATACAGACGTATTCCTATTTATAATTAAAAACTATTCACAGATTCCCATTTTGAATTCAATCCTCAAGATCATTTTCTGAAACTTTTTTTTAATCAGTAATCACCTTTCAACGAATTTTCACCCCAAAACCATTTATATAGTGCTATTCTCCAATTTCAAACAAATAGCAGATATGCATTTTAAACAAAATAATTTGAGTCATTTTTGAAAAATTTAGAATTCATAAAAATAACTACTGATTATGAAACTACCTTCAATTTAATGACTAAGGTGAAAAAACACGTGGTGTAGCCCTATTCAATCTAAATATCAAATTTGAACAAGATCCATCAATTCGTATTCGGCTCGTGGTCAATGACAGACTGTTACACAGACATGGGGACAGAGAGAAAGGTAAAATTCACCTTTTTGGTTTCGTGTCCACATAAAATTCAAAAATTTGGTATACTTGTGAGATCATTTTTTTCACAATCACATTACTTATTCTTGATATGAAAAGGTAAAATTTGAAATCCCAACGTTTTTTTTGACTAGGACATTTTGCTAATGCATTTATTTTAGAATATGTTTCATTTGAAATGAATGTTTAAAATACTAGACCTACTATAAAAACCTGTTTTATGGTGATTTTCCGTTCAGGATATCAGCATATTTTCACTAATGGTATAAAGATTATTAAAGTATAATTGAAAGGAAAGTACCCAAATTTAGAGTAGAGAGAGATTGGGAAAACATTTGATAAATTCTACCCTTAGTACACCTAACAAGTATTTAAACCCAGATATTCTTGTCACTGGCAGACTAGTCTGTGGTGAAATGACACCACTAGGCCACTGATTTGGATAACAAATATTATACTGAATGGTTTAGAATATGTAAAATATGGTTTGAGTTTCCATAGGATAAATTAACCAACGTTTTAAAAATCACCACTCTAAGGAATATTCCTGGTTAGATTGCATAGGAACATAAGTAAAAGTAATTTTTTTTACTGTAAAGGTACTTTATTTTCGTGTTTAAAAAAGTACCTAAGCCTGTAATTCAAAAATCAGCCCCGACATAGATCGTTTACCCTATTTATAACTTGCTTTTTAAAGGGGTATTTCTTAACACTCACTACAAATAAAACAACTTAAATTAACATATGGCACGTAATAATAAACATTAAGCTTATCGTGATATTTAATATATGTTTAGACCCCAACTCACGGCTGACAAATCGGGTCTTAGATGAACAATTTTCATGCTTGATACAGAAATCGCGTCAAAGTACGGTTTATTGTACTCTTCGCTTGACAAAACTGAACTTGAGATAAGTGAATTATCTTTTCCAATGTAATACATAAGAAAATTTTAATTTTTTGTACTATTTTATTTGGATGGTTTAACAACTATAATTACTTTGTAATGAAGACTCCAGGTTATTGCACTACGCTGCAACGATTGGTCCAAGCTATATTTCCTACTTAAGCTAAACATTATATGTGAGGGGAGATGGGCAATTAGCGCGCTTGCACACACACACACACACACACACACGTACACACACACATACACATACACACACACATGGCTAAGTTCAATTTTCGCTAGTAGTGGTGTGGGGGTAAGGTTGAATTGTTCAATCATACACTAAATTTTAATAATGTTGGATAATTATTATGTTTTCTCGCGATTATTAAATTAAGGTTCTTGACATCACATACCATATCAAGTCACCCAATACGTTTGATGACTGCATGACTCACACAATTTCTTACGATAAATAGTTATATACTACAGCATTTGATGATAATTCAGAGATGCTAATGACGGAGCTCAAATCATGGTCGGGTCTACTAAGTGTGTATTTTCCAAATGGTTCCCCACTCTCCTTCCAGTCAAATTTGGGTAGACTACCTCTAAAATGCTTCCTTCCTCATCCTTACCCGATTAGTGAATATATCCTGGACAGATAGTAAGGCGTGTTGAGTAAAACAAAAATCAAGACACTGGGAATGATCCCGGAACACTTCGGTTAGCGCACCGATGATTTATCATTGAGCTATACAGGGATCGTACTTTGCAATGGGACTGCCTGAGTCTGGTCTTGTCTGTGTGTGCTTATCGATAAGACAGTAGCTATCAGAATCAGAATCTTGTTGGCTTGAGGTCATCATTTTTTAAACAATAAGCAAATAAATAAAGAGTGAAAAACCTTAATACGCTTTAAATAGTTATTTAAATGTATTAGGAATAATAATAATAATACATGACTCAATAATAACATATAACAAATTTTTTATTTGAAAACCTAAAAAACTGTGCTTTAATTTTTAACTAGAGCTAATATTTAATTTTACTAGCTTCAGTGGAGTTCGGTGGCTGCCTGGTCTAAGGTGTCACTCCCGAATAGACTATACTGTTGACAGGGAGATCAGTGTTCAAATCACAGTCAGGTGGACTGAGGTTTTCTAAATTGTTTTGTACTCTTCTTCCGCGCAATTGTGGGTACACCACATTTAAATTCAACCTTCCTCATCTTTAACTCTTTATGTAGTTTGTATAAATCCGATTAAATATTCAACAGGTAGAATGATGTAAAGCTAAACAAAAAAAGTATATATTTAAATTTGATATTTTGGAAAATTGATGGAATGTGGGTTCTTAAAGTCTTAACCATCTACACCCCTCTTCCTCCTTCTAATCTACCGTTTCTCCTATTCTTGTACTTGAACTTAAAACCTAAACAAAATATGTTTGTCCAATTAGTATCAAACTATGTTCATCTAGGCAGCATGATTTAGATAATAAGAAACATTTTTCTAAGTAACAGTATGTAATAAAATAGTTTTCATTCATATGTATGTGAAGTCATGTGATATATAGCTAACACACTTTTGGTATATATATATATATATATATATATATATATATAGGGTGATCTGCCGGTCTAGGGGTAAGGTGTAGACTTCTGTGCTGGTGGCCGGGGCTCAATCCTCGGTTGTGGCAAAGATTTATCTGATTACCAAACCCTTCCTTCACCTCTGACAAGACATCTTGTGAATGTGGGGAATGCCAGGCCTCCACAGTGGTTCGGATTCCACGTAGGTCCTTCATTTCATCTCACAATCACCCTACCATTACACATTAGCGTAAGTACGTATAACCCGAACGGGTAGTAAGACGCAGTGCTAATAATAATAATAATAATAGGCATATATTATATAAAAATATAAAAACTAGGACTAATCATATAGTAAAATATTTTAATGCAGACCGCAAATATTGTTTTTGTATTTTGCATTATTTACTTCTTACCTGAATCATACTATTGTAGTATACATCTTTAGATCCTTAAACATTCACTCATATAAAAAAACACGCCTTATTAAATTTATTTATTGAATATTTATTATAAATATATTTAAAAATATATAGTTAATTTTTATTTACTCACTAAATAAATTGATTACAAAGTGGTAGCGTTACCAATTAGCTTGTATTTTAAATATTTCAAAACGTGTTTTACATATGTATTTATATATTCATATGTGTGACAAATATATATGTATTTATATGTTCATATGTGTGACATATACATTTTTATTATATGTTTATATATGGCTAGAAACATTCAAACTGAATTGCTTGTTTAATTACAATTGAAATATAATGTGCCACTAACTATTTGTATTTTGTAAAGCCTTTCCTTCCAACGCAGTAATTTCAGTGTTATCCTGCTAATTAATATTTCTATTTTGAATTTAAATAAAAAACAAAAACATTAAACAAGTTTGCTGTTGCAAATGTGAATACATTATTTTGCTTGTGTTTTAATTTAATTTCCTACAGAAGTCAGCCTGGTTATATTACTTGCGTTGAGAGAAATAATCTATTAACAAAAAACTTTTTAACAGACTGTCATAAACAGAAAAATTCTCCTGAGATATATAAAAACAATTATTTTTTGTATTCTAAATGAAGATAAGATAGTAAAAAATGAAAAACCTTTTTCAAGGTTTACTTGATATCTTGGGGAAAAATCAGTTGAGACCTCCAGATAATGGAGCACACAATAGAACCATTAGTATTCATTTAGAATTATTTGAAATTGAATAGATAAATGTTGGACTTGAAAATTAACTCCAAAGACACATTTATATGGGTCATGATAGCACATGAGATAATCCTACAGACCCAAATCGCTAGTTTTGTGGACAAAAGCGTCTGTACCATCCGTTCTGGTTTTCCGGGAATATGAAGTTCGGTATTTAAATCCTGGATGGGGGTATTAAGTACTATGGTCATTAACGGTCCGATATAAATAAGGTAGATTAAAGGAAATGCACCCGCACTATCTTGAAGCAGTGTTGGGAGAACCACTGTTATAAATCACATAGGAAGACCATTCTCCAAGTGGAAACTCCAGGATTCTAACCTAAACCACCTCATAACAGGAAATTCACTATGACGCGAGACCGACGTTTTATACTGCGTGATTATGGTGTGGGTAGTCTGATGTAGGCTATATCTTCTTTTGTTCTGAACATGTTAACTTGCGTAACACCATTGCGTGTGTCTGGAACATCAACCAAAACTCCCACACAGATGCTTCTCCATACATTATGTAATATGCCATATACACAAATATTGTTACTGACAGACGAATAACTGTATAATTTTCTTGACAATTAACAGCGTAAAACGTTATTGACAGCTTATCAATGGTTAAATTATATTGTGTTTATTTGTTGAGTCATTGAGTTTGTTGAGGGAAAATTTGAAAGGTATATAGTTGGTGGCTCTATATTTTTTAGCATATTTTAAGGTGGCTACACATTTAGGGTGCCTCACTCTGATACATTATTCCTAGACTAAATCTGTAGACATGAAAGTCGGTCATGCGGTGGTGTAATTAGCTAACGTGCCAGTTTCTTGTTGAGCTAGACTGCCAAGGATGGGGTGAACGAGGTTCAAATATCACTTGGGTGAACTGGGATTAGTTTTCCATAAATTATTTTCCACTATCCCTTCACATAAATGCGGGCTTACTTCCTCTGTATTCAACCTTTCCAATTACTTACCCATTAGCGTAATTATTACTAAGGCATATAGCCAGAATGGGTAGTAAGACAAAGTGCTAAATAAATAAGTAATTTATGCTTTAAGATAAGCTAAATAAATGAATCAACGCTATCTATTATACCAATTCATTATAGGTCAAACCCGCCCCGGTGGCGTAGTTGGCTAACGCGCTAGTCGTGTTAAGCTCGACTGCTGAGGACGGGGAGATCGAGGTTCGAATCTCGGTCGGGTGAACTGGGGGGGGTTCCTAAATAGTTTTCCACTCTCCCTCCACGCAAATGTGGGTTCACTTCCTCTGATTTAACCTTCCTAAGTCCTAATCCATTAGCGTAATTAGTACTTAAAGTGTATAACCCGAACGTGTAGTAAGACGCGGTGCTAAATAATAATAATAATAACAATTATAGGTCAAGTTCTGCTAAGACGTTACTCAAGACATTGGGAGAAAATAAAATATATTATTGAAAATAAAAATCTTTCTAATGTATTTCTTCTTTTTAAATGAAGCTCTCGTACTAAAAAATTATCACCAACTAAAGTAAAAATGTAGTTTCTGGCCATCAAAACAGATGACTGAATATGTTTAAGAAATTTTAGACCTAAATTCTTAGACCATTTTCAGAGCTTCGGAGATTAGCTTAAAATTTTGCTTACATACTTATATATTAATTCAATACATTGAAATGGTACAATATTAACTTATTAAGGTTTAATGAATACTTAATTCTTTTGGATCTTATTTTCAATTAAATGGTGTATTAGTTATGTAAAACCTCCCTTTTCACACGGTGGCCATATGGTGTCCACTCTAACAACTGGCTACCATGGAATTGGGGGTCTAAGTGACTTATATGACTAGATTGCTACCGCTAAGAGTAAGGGGTTACTCTGGTGGCCCGAGGGGTCCAGTTTGACCCTAAGCGGTGAAGCCGCCAGATAGTATGCTTATGTACTAATTACGCTAATGATTTTAGGGACCAGGACCATTATATTTATGTGAAGTCTACCTGTATTTGCATGAAGGTAGAATGGACAAAAATTTTGTAAAAATCAAGCCCGGAAAACCTAGCCAAGTTTTGAACCTCGATCTTCCCGTAAACGTAATTCTAATCTACTGTGAGAGTATTCTCTTATAGCCTATCATACGGAAACCGAAGCGTGTGCTATGGTATTATCTATATACGTAATGCTTTTTCAAGTACATTTATTCAAATAATACCTTAAAAGATTATTTCTATATACACAATATAATCATTGAAACCCCAATTTACAGCTCAACATCTAAAGAATAGCTAGCATCTAGAAAATAAAAAATCGATTAGATCTACGTTCACGTATTCATACGTCAGGTCACGTGATATGTCTGTAACTTTAGGACTATATTAGCAATACCTATAAACTAATTATATTTTTAAAGTAGAATGTAATCAATGTTTTCCACAAAAAATGATTTTGTATATATTGTATAATACTCTATGAAATGGGAACGTATTATTTTTTTATCTTTCTTTCCTAATGTCTATTCTTCTCCACCTGTTCACTTTGATGTATTTCAAGTGCAGCCAGTATTCTCAGATCTAATTATAACTCTACGGTAAACTTTAGATCCTTTTTTTCATCACACAGAAAAACTAGATGTAAGAAATAAATTTTACAGGGTGTGGCAGAAATATAAGATGGTTTTGCAAGCGTAATAACTATTGTGTTTCTGAACAAAAAAAAATTACATTTTATTATTAAGTTCAGAATATTTTGTCTTTGTTATTTACACCATGAAACAATTTTTAGTAGACAAGCCAGCTTTGGAAAATGATGTCTTGCAAATGTCCTCCAGTTTCATTCACACATTGCTGAAGTTAGTAATGACATCATGAAACATGTTTATCGGTATTGCCTTAATTTCACGTTCAATAGCAACCTTGAGTTCTTCCAAATCACTTGGAGATGTTGGAAACGATGACTGACGACAATATCGTAATCATGTCTGATAAATCCCATTTTCATCTCTTGGGTTTCGTTAATAAACAGAACTCTTTTTATTGGTCTGTAGCGAACCCAAGAATAATTCATGAGCGTCCAATTAACTCACAACAAGTAACAGTTTGGTGTGGGATGACACACTGTGGGGTCATTAGCCCGTATTTCTTCGAACAGGATGGTCAAAGTGCTACGGTGAGTTCTGATCGCTATGTTTTTATGTTAAGAAACTTTCTCAAACCTCAAATGTGAAGAATGCAACTGAGCAATGCCCAAGCGTGGTTCCAGCATGAAGGGGCATCACCCCGTACATCACGGGTTTCTATGGCAGTGCGTCAAGACATGTTCCCACAACCCTAATTTCATTTCGTGGAGATATCCCATGGCCAGCTAGGTCACCTGATCTTTCGGGGTATGACTATTTTCTGTTGGGTTATCTGAAGTCAAAAATTTTCATTGATAATCATTGCACTTTGGAAGAACTCAAGGTTACTATGGAAGGTGTAATTAGGGCTATACCGATAAACATGCCTCGTGATGTCATGAATAACTTCATAGAAAGACTTCAGCAATTTGTGAATGAAAATGGAGGACATTTGCAAGACGTTATTTTCCATACCTAGCTTCTCTTCTAAAAATTGTTTCATGGTGTGAATAACAATGGCAAAATATGCTGAATTTAATGAAAAAATGCAAACATCTTTTTGTTCAAAAAATACAAAAATTATAACACTTGAAAAAACCGTCATATATTTCTGCCGCACTCTGAATATGTAAAAAGTTATTTCGCTTGTTCCTCTCCAGGTGTCAAACTTTGAACCAATCTACGTTTAAAGCTTCCACGTCTACTCTTTAAGTAAAAGCTTACAATCTGTATCAGAATTTTTTTTGTGAGTGTATAATTATATGCCAGTCAAAAGGCAATTATAAGAAGGTATACACTTTTATAATTACTCCGTAAAAAGTGTGTTTCAGAAGATATAACAATTTCTACAGGAGAAGATAAAAGATTAAGATACTCTACCCCTTTACTCACACTATTCTCTCAAAGTAAAGGGCTTGTGGGAATAAAGGGAGAGAGATATCTATAAGAGATGTCACGTTGAATAATGTAAAAATTTACGTCCTCTTGGGGATTTGCGGCTCTCTGATCACGTCAGTGTGGTGGCTATGGACGTGTAGAGACATCCAGTGATATATTTTTGAAACCCCTTTCTTCCATTACGCTGGCCTCTTGGCGGCTGTCGGCTGTTATCATCTGAAACCCTTCCTATAGCCTTTCTTTCTTTAAAAAAATGGTTTCACTGGCGGGTACTTTTAAAAAATAAATAAAAAGAAGAGTAAAATGCTCCCTAGACAGCGTTCTGAGTCATAAAAGTTACTGTTCTCTTAAAAGTAGAGTATCAAATTAATTCTTAAGGATTGATTGACATAGACCTCGTTTTCAATATCCTTAGGCTACAAAAGGCTTAACATAGCTATCATAAAGTTAAGTGGAGGGTAATGTAAAGTTAAATTTTCAAAGAAAAGGCCTTTTAGAAATAACCAACGTAATGTTGCTGTTAACATTGACACACCTTTATTTTTATATGTTTAGCTGTTTCAAAACAAGAAATTAATGTTTTAATTAAGTAAAATACCTCATTATTTCTGGAAGAACATTTAAAATCACTTTGAAATGAAAATCTATTTAAATATATAATTTCCACAATATACAAATGTAAGACTACCCAAATTTTACATACATTTATATCAATAATTTTTGTTGATCTAATGTTTGTGCATGCTATTAACTTATTTTTACTAAGTTGCTGGACGACAATAACAGCTCAGACTAATGAATTAATCCCGGCCAAAAATATCTTACTTCCATAGTGACATACTTTTGACTTTTTGAAAAATAACCTAAGACCAAACTACCTGATCATCATTGGAACAAAGGTGTCGTACACTTCTTTACTTAAACACTTCTTGGAGATGATAAAAAAGAATATTTAAAAAGATTAATTCAAATTAATTACCACTATTATTTTGATAAATAGAAAATTTTGCTTTTTTACATATTGAAAAATAATATTAGGCTAAAAGCTTATGGTTTTTAAATTGAAAAATAATATAATAAGTTCATACAAATACTATAATAAGCGTACTATTTTTATATTTACAAAATATTATAATAGGTTTATACAAATACTTCTATATCTTTTTTATAATAACAAAGAATATTATTATTGAAATATTATAGTAGTCATATAAAAAAATTATATAAAATGTTTATATTAACAATTAAGTTTCGCAAATATGTCCATACAAACAATGCAATGGATCTATTAGTTTTATAGGTCTAGGGGTAAGGTGTCAGACTTTTGTGCTGGTGGCCAGGGTTCAATCCTCGTTACCGGCACAGATTTATCTGATCTCCAAACCCTTCCTTCACCTCTGACAAGACATCTTGCGAATGTGGGGAATGCCAGGCCCCCACCGTGGTTCGGATTCCACGTTAAACTGTAGGTCCTCCATTTCATCTCACAATCAACCTACCATTACACATTAGCGTAAGTGCGTAAAACTCGAAAGGGTAGTAAGACGCGGTGCTGCTAATAATAATAATAATAATAATAATAATAATAGTTTTATATTAGCATATTCTATAATATGTTAATTATATTTAATAATTTTACTTTCAGAATAAATATAACCAGATTTTAACTACACTATAATATATTTATACAATTACTAGGTTGAGTTTCATTTTATATTAGTAAGTTTTATAGTATATTTACTAAACTACTATAAAAAGTTTATACTTACACAATAATAGGTTTACCATTTTTAGATTGACAAAAAAAACTGTAATACTTTTAACATATTTTTATTTCAGTGTACTTTATATACGCTTCATGAACGTATGTCTTAATAAGCACGTGATCTTTTCTTAAATTGTAGCATTGGGTGACACATTTTAGTAGAGTAATCCCGTTTATTTAATTTAAATTGACCTTTAATAATATACGATTGAATCATGTAACTTTAACATGTAATCTTCGTCTCTAATTACTCTGATTAACTAATAACTAATGGGTCCAAAGGATTCTTTTATCCTAAAATGTTCACTCGCATCAGTGTCTACATATCCTAAGGCATCAGTCTCTACTACCAAATCTTTCAACTAAACCAATCAGTTCCACGAACACATTCTTGTTTTCTTATTGTGTCTATTTCTAAACAAGCGTTAATTCATAAGTTTAATTTAATTTTCCTTCAGAGCCACTATATTGTTAGGTTAACTTTAAGGGGAAAGGTTCAATGCATTTAGCTGGAACCATCTCAGAGATTAGTTTTACTAGCCAAGAAAACTAACTTAAGGTTTAGGTGACCTTGGTTTGACACCGGTTGCAGCCTTTGGATGCATAAAGTTTATTAATTATTTCACTGCAATTATTAAAATACATTTATTGGTGCCAGATTTTGTTTTATGGTTGAATATACTATCTTATGTTAAGATATTTAAATAGTAATATGATTACAACTAAAACCCTGTGTTTATAAAGTACACCTTTGGAACCCTGAGCTATAAATATCAAAATTAGAGTAATGTATTACTGGCTTTGCTTTTTAATACATTTTATAAAAAACTTTAATAATTAATGTTTGAATTGACAAGTCATTGTATTAATTAAAAACTGAAAGTTTCAACTCAATATTTTGGTGTAGTTATTTCCTTAGTTAGAAAATTATTAAATTTAACTATTATTATAAAATGACTCAACTTTAATTAAATAATAGCTTACATATAAATTGGATTAAAAACCTTTAAAGAACACTGACACTAAATAAGGTAAATTGTAAAGGTTGAACACGGTAAAATTGTTACAATATATGTATATATAATATAAATTTAATATATATGTATTATATATACATCTATTAAAATTAAAGTAGTTTTTACATAAATGATTATTTACAATATACTAACAGAAGTACCCTGCGTTGTCCATGGTAACATCGTAATGATTTGTGTGGCTACCCTGGATAATAATTTTCTTTGCTTCAAACAGACAAAAACCTTTTTCATTTTATTTTTACGACCCAGTTTTTAGTAAATAAAAAAAATACAAATTTATAGTTCCTGTTTTAAGTTGCACAAGCTCATGCACTGGGGCGAGTAATTTTAAAATGTCAGCCCTGTGCCTGCGGTTGATATCGTGCAATGCTCATTACAGCAAAATACACACTTAATTGTATTAATATAGATTGAGGTGAAGATAAAATGGGTTGTAGCTATAACCCTGGCTCTTTAAGGTACATGCATGGATCAGAGTCGTCTACTGTACATAATTATTTTAAATTTACAAGATTTGGTGCTAACGCCATCTTCAGGAAACTACAGTAGCCCCATTGCTTCTTTGGTGCTGACTGACAGCTCACAGATGACAGATAAAAGCTTTGAAAAGTGACCAGAGCAAATTATGTATCCCTACACCGAACCATACGTTCTGCAAAAACATGTGTTTAGCAGCTGTCACTTGTGACGGCCAAAATTTAGGTATTATACCTAAATTTTGACTGTCAGAAGTCAGCTGTGAGCTGTCAGTCAGCACCAAAGAAGCCATGGGGCTACTGTAGATGAGAAAATATGTTAACGAAGACCATCAGATAAGTAATAAGATAAACTAGAGAATCTGGTTTTTACATTGCAAATAAAATTTCACTGACTCTTACAGATCAGTGGATGGCATTAATTGAAATAGTTTCCATGATAATTATTAATAAAAACACTTAGTATAATTCAAACATACTTACACAATCTTAATCTAAGGAAAAAAGTCATTCCCTTTTGAGTAGAATTTAAGCCATCTGTTTGTAAAAAAATATACTGTCAAACTATAAAAGAGCTATTTTAATTATAATGCACATATTTACTCTTTAATGGACCTATTTTAAAAAAGTTTGCAATTTATTACAGAAATGAACGTTTATGTAATATTAACCTAGATTCTAAGAAACCAAATTTGTAACATTTTGCAAATTGAATAAATAAAATACACCTTGTAAATTTTGGTGAGTCATAGAAAATCTATTTGAACTCAGGTGGGTAGTGTGCCAAATAGGCTAAGCAATCGATGGTCATTGATTTGTTTTTAGGTTGAGTCAGGCATTTGTCTAAACAAAGCGTAATATTTTACTACGATTACCGTAAATGTTAGTGTTTTGACCACTAAAGACTAGTGCTCACATATGGAAAATTGTAATGAAGTTGGATATGAAGGTAATGCGTCACCATTCATCTCAAAATATGGTTCATAAATAATGTATGTTAGGGGAAGGAAACGGAGGGTTTCCAGGGGAGGGACTAATTCCTTTTGTGTCCTAGGTCTCTTGGGTACAAGTATAGCACGCTTGCCCACGACCAACTTGGTCGGCCAAGGGTGTATGCGCAACATCTAATTTATATTAGCTTAATATATTGGATAACTGCGAATATTTTGAAACTAACACGTTTTATTATTGATTTACAATCCTCATTATATACCAGAGCGTTACACTGAATTACAAGTTCGTTAATTTATGAGGTTAGATCATGCCAAAGTTGATGTTTTGACTTGTGTACAGCTTCTATATTTATAGCATCAGAATACGCTGCCACACGTCAAGAGGTCTAAGATGTTGGGTTCTCAATTGAGTATATAGCCAATTTTAAATTTATTAGGGATTCTCACCTCCTAGTTCTCGGCCATTTAATAAATATTTGTTTCCCATGTTTAATTAAACTTTCTATCAACACCTTGGATCGAAAATATTGTGATCGTCAAAAAACCGAACTCAAGAATTTGATAAATATCGACGTTTCATCATAACCCCCTGAAACCTAAATGTTAGTTTCGCAATGCCGTCTGTTGTCTATCTGTCTGTACCTCAAGCTAGAGCTAAAATTATTTTACTGGTTGGGCTAAAACTTGATATCTAAGGTTTTCATAAGATCCCATAAATGGGTTTTTTGGAATTAGATATTTAACATTAAGTTTAAGTGTAGTTAGCATACTGAAGGGCAATAAAGAAAAAAACTTCTCGACATTTGCTGTAATGATTTTGAATACATTTTATGTCTAGACGTTGTTTACCATTATAAACATGATGGAACACTCGTTTTCTCATAGAAATGACTTTGTGGGTAATTTACATAAGGGAAATTTTCCAATTTTCTTAATTTCTCCACAACTACTTGAGATATGAAACAACTTATTATTGTAATGTTGTAGTACTATTAAGGATATAAATGCTTTATTTGGAATATATGTTTATACACCCAATTGTTTATTAGCTATAAGCAAATATATCTATCATATTCTAAATATATCTATCATATTCTAAATATATCTATCATATTTAAATATATCTATACTTTTTAATTTGGGTCTTTGAAAACTAATTTGATTATTATGCTCTTTGGTGGACAAAGAAATTTCTCTTTTCTTAATTTTTCTGTAACAGTGTTCATAGTTCCTAATTCCATAAAGTAATTAAGTAACAATGTATATGATTTCATTTATTATCTTAGATGTAGTGTTTCTACAACAATGTACAGTACAGTAGATACCTAATATGTCATTTCAGAAATCTTAATAGTTTTAGTAAATTTATATTTTGAGATAAAGCGGAAGAAAGTCTGTGCGGTGCGCCGGTGTACCGTACCATTTGTTTTAATTTGGTTTTGAGCACCCAAATTCATTTCCCGTAATAAAAGGTTTTCAAATTTTATATGCTTTAGCAATATTTCTTTGCCCCTCCCGCTAACGAAGTTTATCTATTAATTTAATATATTCTCTTTTTCAACGGCCGTCCGAACGCCATTTAAACACAATGTTAACTTTTTGACACATATCTCATGATCTAGTAGTGATATACCTTTTTTTTAAGAACAGTTCTTTACATAGTTCCGCACAAATACTATTTTAAATCTTAATAAAATTGGCAATGTTATGAGTTTATCACCAAATTGTGAATACAAAAATATATACATTAATTTCCTTTCTAGTTTACAGTTTAATTATCTCAAAATCCTGGTTTCAGGAACTACTATTTAATACCATAAAGCTGTCATAAAAATTTCGCGAGTCTATTTTAAATGGTAAAGAATATTTGTCATCAAAACTAATAAAATGTAGTTGGCGGCAAAAGAGCTTCAAAGATTTTCATATATAATATTGGGTTTTTCATATTCTAATAATGTCCATTAGTGTAAGAAGGGTTGTTTATATCCTCCTCTGCTAGATATAGGTCTTCCAGCTTCCTTTTCACTCAAGTCTTCTTCTGCCTGTTATTTTTGTAGAGGTCAGAAACAGCTTATTAATCTTTATAAATTCAGCTATTTAGATTTCCTCGGGTTATTGTAGGCCTTGTTGACTGGCAGATAAAGTTGGAGTTTGCTCTTTATATTTTGATATCCCAATTTTTTCATTTTATTGTAACAAACATTACTTGTTCCAATTTTATTCTTGTTACCCATTTAAAAACATATTTTAAACACTAAATAAAACCGTAATTTAAACATATATTTTTACAATAATGTTTGTAGAGTCACATATTCTGATAACAACGTAACATTAAAACAATAACAGCTGAGGTATAGCAGATGTAGACAGAAGATGAGTTTATAATCAAAATAATTAAAGTAGCCAACCCTAAATACTAAATTACACCAAAAGGTATAACTTAAGTAAATTTATAAAAGGATTGATACATTATTCGTGTGCCTGATGGGAATGACTCAAAAATCAGTTCTCATAGCATTGCAAACTTGTGGAAAAGATTTTTTATACAGTTAAAAAAATGTGAATCTATTTAATGTTATAGATCTTTTTAAAAAGGAGATTCCAAAGAATAATAATCTATTAAAAACAAAAATCGGTGAAAAAATATTTTTCCATTTAGACTGCCATTAATTTTAACATATCCTAATTTCACTTATTGTACTTTTTAGAATCAAATAGCCAAAGCTATTATTTATGCTTTTATTGAGTTTTACTATATATATATATATATATAATATTTTTCAATTTTCAGAATATGATATTGTACTTTTGTCTATCAAGTTAGCCTTCATCATGTTTCCAATTTTATATTGTAGGCCTGACCTTAATATACCGTACCTTCTTTGTTTTTAAATAAAAGTAAGTGTGGGGGATAGTTTCTTGTTTTAAGACATTCAGTTGATCATCTAAGATTTAAGAAACAAATTCACCAAATAACCATCCAATAACTTTATTTTGAGTCTAATACCGAAATCCAGTAAATATTGAGTGAATTTCTAACTTGTCTATAATGACTGACCAACGTGAGACGAAACGCAGGTAAATATTGAGTGAGTAGCCAACCTATCTCACATTGACAGGAACCCAATATTATAGTCTTTAATGGGTGCAGTTGGTGGTAGTTTTGTATTATCTGAGTCTGGTAGGAATGAAAGCTTAGAAAAAAGTGGTCGTCACATAAGATCCCCAGCAATTAATCTCAGTTTTCTAAACCTAAACATAAATCAAAATTCATGAAATCTACCACTGTAGTATTTCTCTGATCCATCCCATCTAATGTTGGTGCATTTATTCTAAGCTGCACTCACATAATATACTACTCAGATTAAGTCATTATTAAATTGTGATTAAAATTTATTTTTTAAATTACAATAAAAACACCATTGACCACAACTATCTTTTAAAACACGTTATTCTAACGAGGTAGGTATCTCAGAACTGTAGATCAAAGAGCTTTGTTAAATCGCTCAAAACTGCAGTTTCCATTGAGTCGTGAGCTTGACGTAAAAGGATCATAGATTCCTTACTCTATGAGAACGTCCTCTGCACATTCACTTGGTAACGTTACTGTAGATAACCCAACGAAATATAATTTTCCCGTAAAAAAAAGACACTTGGCTTACGCTTCAGGAGAGTCTCACTTATATTCTGTTCCTCTGAATTCGCAAAATCTTCCATGCACGAGTTCTTATTGCATAGCTAATGCGTAGAGCTCGGTGAAGTTACTGGCCCTAGGTTTTAACTGCCGGCAGTCTATATTGCACCTTTACTATTGGCAATTAATGCGCTCCAGACTGGAATGGTTTTTAGGGGTTGGTTGAGGGGTGGAAGCGAATGAGAGAGAGAAGGCGTGAAAGGGATCTGGGTTTATTCTCTACAGAGGTACTATAAATCTGTTCGTCGGAGGCCTGCTGAAGGCGTACCAGAGTGGTAAAATGGCGGATAGGTGGGCTAGAAGAGTGGTGGAGAGTTAGTGAGAATAGAGAAGGGAACGGGAAATGTGGGTGTTGAGTTTAAAATGAGAAACCCTTCCTTTTGCACCCACCTTCCCTACTTTATTTTCAAGTCGAGGAATGCGAGACTCAATCAGTCTTGGTCTTGTGGCAAGTTCTTGGCAGGTGAAGAATGGATACGTCAGCGGGTTTGTGGGGGAGCCATATTGGATCCGAAACCCTTGAGGTTATCTTGGGAGATAGGTGATAGTAGTGAGCCAGTTTAATGTTAATCAACCCTCTCCTATTTAAGCTAAGACAATATAACTCCATCAACCCTTACCTATTTGAAGACATAACTTTTCAATGCCATGCTTTGTGATTATATATATGATAACATGAGCAAGCTAAAGCGCCTTAAGGGTGCTGTTTATTCAAGCAGATTTTCATAGATTCAATGTTATTTTAGAGCTGGTTTGTTGTCTTATATTATAATTAATGACACAATTAAGGGGAAAGCCATCAATATATCTCTATAGAATTAAAAACCTCACATTTTAATTAAACTGTTTTAAACAATTTTATATATATATAACTAGCTCATTTGCTACTACAATACATGGATTGAAACATTAACCTATCCATTCTCAAAACAATAATGTTAATTTTTTTATCAGGGTCACAACAGAAAAAACTAATATAATTATTTAGAATTATTTTAATGGTTTTGAATTTTCACAACTATAACTCCCATTAGAAATATCACAGTGTAAGAATATTTCTCTTCGAGGGGCCCCCCTAAAAGAAAAATTCAGACTTTTATAAAGTAAAGGAATTTAAAGAAGTATATAAATGAATGAATAAAGATGTATAAATAAGCAGACTTATCCTAAAGCGCTATAGTTTTATCGTAAATATCTTTACCAAAGGGCGTCTCTTTGCTCCACCATAATTTAGTTATGGTTTTATATTCATATCTGAATTGTGAATAAACTTTCTACTTAACACAATGTATCATCACATAATAATAGCAATACATATTATATTGATGTTTTTCATTGGAATTGCTCCAAGTAGAATACAGTTTTGTAAGAGTAGAATAAATGGTATGACAAAATCACACAAACTTTCTCATATTGTTTATTATGACTTCAAAGAAAATGTTAAAGAATAGGATTTTAGTAAACTACCTTTAAATAAGTTGTAATCATTAAAAAAAACATGATCTTGTAAATCAAATTAATCACTCTTTAGATATACATTTTAAACTAAGTTGTTCAGATTTATTTAACAAAATTCAAATTTTCAAAAATAAATCATTTGTAAACTACCCTAAGATTATTTATTTTTAAAAATAAAAACAAAATCTTACATATCATGTAAAACTATTCACAGATTCTCATTTTGAATTCAATTTTAAGGTAAATTTCCAAAATATTCAAACTTTTTATAATTTGTCGTAACTAAGCTACCCTTAAATTACTTTAATTTAGATAAACAGCGATAAATTATCATTGATATGTTAAATCGTCACATGGTTCCAATTTTGGAGCAAAAGTCAATTTTTTAAATATTCAAAATAAACAAACACGGTTATAAGTAAACTACTCATAGCAAAATTTTCCCCCCTAAACCATTATAAAGCATTTTTGTCATGTTCATATCCATCACATCCCAGATATACATTTCAAGCTACATAATTATGACCCATTTTCAAAATAATTCAAATTTTCAAAATTATTTCTAATTAAAGACCCATTTTCGAATGTTTACCCAAAACAAAGTACACAGGTTTATTTGTCATGTCAAGCACTCCCGAGATATCAATTTGAAACCAAATCATTATTACCATATTAAAAATATTTCCAATTTTTTAAAAATTAGTCATTTGTAAACTATACATAAATGAGTTCTAAGCTCCAAAATAAATATGTATTGAGGTAATTGTAATGCCAAACATTCCCAAGATACCTATTTGGAATCAAAACTTTAGGGCTATTTGTAAAATATTTCAAGTTTTTACCCTAAAACAAGAATACAATGTAATTTTTTATGTCAAACAAATTCTAGATAAGCATTTTGAATTAAATCTTTAAAGCCATTTTAGAAAAATTTTGAATTAAAAAAATTATGTCATAATTAAACTACCATTATTTGGAGGGCTATGGTAAAAACAGTTTGAATATAAGGCCAGGTACAGACATACAGGCAGAAAGGAATACAAGGAACATACATAATTGTAAAATATACTTTTTTGGGTTCGTGTAGAACGTAAAAACTTGTCGTAGTATCAAGATAAAAAAATTTACGATCACAATACTTTCTCTTGTAATGAAATTCTCTCTAGTGAGACTTATGTTAACGCTAGAGAAACTTCCACCCTGTTAAGGTGCAACAAAAAGAAGTGCGAGTAATTTTACAATTCTATAGCATTTTATTTTTTCGGCCAAAATAAATCAAATATGTCTCCAGTAGCAACATAGAGTATATTTTTCTACACATACTAGTATCAAAAGATCTTGAATATCTGTTAAGGGTGTCCTGAAATTTTGTCAAAACCTTTTCTCTTTATTTAAAATGTGTTGACAAAATTCCAAGACAACATTGACCGATATTAAAGATCTTATGATATCAGTATGTGCAGAGAACTAAACTCTATATTGCTTCTGATGGAGAAATGTTTAATTTAATTCGGCCAAAAAGTTTCAACTCTATAAAACTATAAGAATACTTCCGCTCCCTCCGGCACCTTAACCTTCAACCTTCGGGGACTGGAGCCATTGTATGTTTGCAATATCCTATAATATTCTAAATAATAATAAAAAACATATACTTTAATGCATAATATTATCCTTTATAAAGCAATATTATTAAATAAATACTTGAATATTATTGTATTTTTGTAAATTTTATTTGAAAAAAATTACAATAATTTTAAACTGTTATAGATAACTGTCCACATTATCACACAATATCAAGTGATTCAAACAGTTGTAGATTTCTTATTTTTATTTTATTAATAATATTTCAGAGTTTTGCCCTTGTTATACCAGAGGACGCCCGTTTAGATAGTTCTTTATTTTCAAATTGTTATTAATTAAATGTGTCTTCCAAATATAGAAGATAGGAAAAAATCTATTTGTGGATCTGTTCGGATAGCCATTATATAAATATATATTTTACTGTATATGTAACTATAATTTAAAACAGTTTTAGAAAAAAATAAATTTAAATAAAACATTTAAACCAAAATAAACATAATATAATACTGCGCTTATTTCAAAATTTGCTCTGTCTTTAGCGTGGATATGGTTGACTAGGGGTTTGTGGCAACGGTGAGTATCGATATCGCCTCGAGGGTTAATTACTACGTCGTTAAACCCTAAGTCGATGGTGAATTTCTCGACTATCGTTGTTCTAGCATTTGACTCACAGTAACACTACATCAATGGCTGCATTGTTTATATATTACAGTGGACGTATAATGGATCTTGTGACAGAAATTAGCTAATTAATTGAACTTTTACCCTTAAAATGGAATGTTAGTGTCTTAAAATAGTGACATACCATTTTAAACATTATTTTCATAAATAAAATCTACTTTAGAACGTGTTTACGTTATAGGTAATAGTGGACTTGGCTTCGTCTTTATTTGTTGTTGTTGTTATGAAAAAAGTTTGAAGATACCAAAATCTTGGATATAGGAAAGTAGTATGAAAAATTTTAGTTAATATTTGTGAATTTACTAAAATAAATTAAAGCTTGTGTTTAAAAAAAATCAAGTTAGTTTCTGTTTTGTAGAAACTCTTGTTCATGGATCAACGTCAAATCTATTTTATATTTCAATATATATATATATATATCAGNATATATATATATATATATATATATATATATATCAACCAACTGATGATTGTTTCGGTGAGTCCATGGGCAGGATGTCAAACTTACCTAGTGTGGTTTAACAGTGATGGGGGAGGTCAGAGTTTGAATCTTGGCTGGTTTGATAGTCTCTTGGTTTTACTAATTGGCATTTTTCCTTTAAAATGTCTATCTTCCCTTTACATACCTCGCTAGCATAATTAAAAGTACCTATATCCCAGGTAAGTAGTAACACAAGCTAGTAAATAAAAATAACAGTAGAAAAAATTCAGGTGACCTTGAACAACGAAGCGTGTACCCACTTCATCGCACACAAAGGTATTCTAATAAACTCATTTCAGGAATGATCAAAATGTATAGCGGTTTACGAATTACGGTAGGCCTAGTTTAATTTATTAAAGAAGTCATTTAAGTAAAATTTAAGTTTTCATAATTTAAATAATCATATTAATTGGAAGTAGTCCCCTCCTCATTTCCCACACCCTCCCGATGATGTCACTTTAATGAAGCCGGTGACTTGATGGTCTAGTGGTAAGGTGTCGAACTTCTGTGCTGGGGATCCAGGGTTTAATCCTCGGTCCTGGCACATATTTATCTGATTGCCAAACTCTTTCTTCACCTCTGACAAGATGTGTATTAATCACAACTTGTAATGTGTGGAGTGTAGTTCTCTACCGTGGTTCGGATCCAGCGTTAAACTGTAGCTCCTCCATTCCCTCTCGCAATACACACTAGCGTAAGTACGTATTACTTGAATGGGTAGTAAGACGCTGAGCTAATAATACTAATACTAATGAAGATACTGCACTCACCAGTCTTACATATTGAAACTAACTTCAAGAATAAAGCCTTATTTATATAATGGAGGGTGACCTGGCGGTATAGGGGTAAGGTGTCAGACTTCTGTGCTGGCGGCCGGGGTTCAGTCCTCGGTCCTGGCACAGATTTATATGATTACCAAACCCCTACTTCACCTCTGACAAGACATCTTGTGAATGTGGGGAATGCTAGGCCTCCACCTGTGGTTCGGATTCCACGTTAAACTGTAGGTCCTTCATTTCATCTCACAATCACCCTACCATTACACATTAGCGTAAATGCGTATAAACTGAACGGGTAGTAAGACGCGGTGATAATAATAATATATAATGGATGGGATCTAAAAATAATTAGTGAAAGTAACTCCCTTGTTCTTAACAACACACTATACGACATGCGTTAGCCACCTTTTTGTTCCCACGATCTCCCTTCGTTTATCCACTCCACTTTTAATTTTTTTATAAGCATCTTGTATTTATTCTTTGAATTCAAAATTTACCTCAATACGTCTTATGTCCCCACCTTCTCTTGACGACATAGCTTTCATACGTGATTGATTAAAAATTGCTTCGAGATCAACCAGTTGATCCCGATCGATCTTATGCCAACATCTGTTATACGAGTAAGAGATAAGTAGGGTAGATAAGCAGAAATGCATACGCAATAGCATGCAGAGGCAATGGAAAAAAGTAACAGTTATCAATCACATGTGAAAAACTGACCCATAGCGCACCCGATCAAGATCTGAACCCCAACATTACAATATATCTATCAACCATCTGGTCTCTTAATAATAATATAAATATGGCCTATATTGCAGTAAATCTTAACTATCAGTTCTCTACTGTCATATAAACCATGTTCGGTTTAAAGATTTCTCTGGGTCTGTGTTTTATTTTCAGTTATCACTAGGTTCATTCCCCATCCCCTTTCTTTTTTACGTCTTTGAGTGAGATGTGAGGGTGTCCCAAGTAATTTATAGGGTTTGGGCTAAGGTTGGGGATAAATGTCTTCTTTACCGGCCACCGAATAGGTTTCCAATAAAACTTGGCCCAGAATATATAAATCCTGGCAACGTGCTTCATGATAAAATATAAATGTTAATAATTTATTCACTGTGATGGACATACCATTAAATCAATTTTACATCTATTAAAAACAACTCTGTTTGATAATTCCATCTGGTCACTCTTGAAAATTAAATATATTTTTCTAGTTTTATTTAATGTAAGCCTGATACGTTTCTTCTTAATCCATTAAGAAGGATCAGTTTATTTGTGGGTGTTTTTGAACTACGTCTTACTATATCCATCCATATTATTATTACTATTATTGTTATTATTGTTATTATTATTATTAGCACCCTATCTTACTACCCGTTCGAATTATACACACTTACACTAATGTGTAATGTTAGGGTGATTGTGATATAAAATGGAGGACCTGCAGTTTAACGTGGAATCCGAACCACAATGGAGGCCTGGCATTCCCCACATTCACAAGTTGTGATTAATACACTTCTTTTCAGAGGTGAAGGAAGGGTTTGGTATCAGATAAATATGTGCCGGGACCGAGGATTAAGCCCTGGACCCCACCACAGAAGTCCGACACCTTACCCCTAGACCACCAGCTCACCCTCATCCATATTATTTAGGCTTTATATTGGCATACTTACACTAAAGCGTTTGGGATAATTGATGTATATTTATTGAAGAAATGTACCCAAATTTTTGTGGAAGAAGTGTGGAAAACTTTTTAGGAAAGACCAGCTGGGATTCAAACTCAGAGCGCCTTTCACAGTGCTGAATTAACGACCAGGGGCTGGATGTTGTGTCTATTTAAGATTTAAGTAATTTTTTTTAAGTTGTGTGCTGATATGATCAGTCAGGTCAGAAATGGCATATTAACTACTTAAATGAATTGAAAAAATTATACAATATTCTTCTGGTGCATCGTTTTAAGCGTAAACGAGTTAACTAATAGCTACGGCGAATACAGTTCACAAATATATAAAGAGCTTAGAATTAAAGGGCCGTGAATAGTCTAAAATTTTCCTAAAAGAGTTTGATATTCAAAGTGTTTTTGTTATATACTTATAAAACATCACCTCAAGATTTTTATTTTGTTGCTTATATTTAAAAATATGTAGTTCAATTTCACTTGGTTATGGAAGGTGTATTACATCTACCAAATATGCCAAATGCTCCTGAGAATAACAATATAACGTTTAGAATATTTATGAATATTAAATCAGATGGACTTGAAGCGGTATTCAATGGGTGCTCCTTGGAGCTCAGGGGATTCCCAAGACATTACAGTAGAATTTGGGGTGGAGGGTGGGCGGACTGGATTTTTTCTATACACCTCAACCAAAACAAAATATTGTAACAAATTAAATGCAGAATTATACATGCACATATGCGTTGTATTAAGGCAGATGTTGAAAAGATTTGAAAAATATATCGATCAATGTAAATCTTCTCACTAAAAACTTGTTTTTGAAAAAATAAAGTATATGTCAACTTAAAAAAAATAGTGATTTTAGGGATTTAGTAAGTTAGTATGAACAAAATAAAAGTTATTAATAAATACCTATTTACATGATTTACAAAGGCTTTAAATTATAATGCGGTAAACATCGATAGGTAAAAACCACATAAATAACAGTTTGTTGAGTCTTCGCAGTAATTTTTAGGTGTTAAGGGCCCCGGTGACCAAAAAGGTTTGAAAAACATTGGCGTAGAGGATTGTTAACTGATTGATTATTCATATGTCAAGTATTTTTCAAGGTTTCATCCCTTCAACAGTTTGTGATATAAACAATTAATACCTGCTTCCGTGGCTGCAAAGTCTAGGGCATCACTCTCGTGTTAACCTAGGCTGCTAGTTATAGGGCTATCGGGGCTCGAATCACGGTCAGATGGTCTGAGAGTTGATTTTTCAAAAAAAATTCCACTAACCCTCCACGCAAATGAAAATATAGGTAAACTTCCTCTAAATTCAAACCTTCTTCTTCCCTAATCCATGCTTAATTAGTACATATGCGTTTAGTCTTAAAAGGTAGAAGGACCCGTTGCTTATATATATGTATGTATATATATGTATTTATGTATATATATATATATACACATATATATCATCCCCACAGCAAAGCTTTTTGGCCTGCTTTCCTCACTTTATATCTGGGCAGGGGAGCAATATATTAGTTTAGTGAGTGTTTTAAGGGAAAAGTGCAGTCCTTGACCCAATACTTTTTTGAAAATAGAAAGGTTCCAGGGCTGACTTGATATTGGTGCAAACTTCCTGGAGACCCGCGAGATGATTGGAATTGAATCCCGCGGATCTTGGGGGAAAGGGCACTCGCGTTTCAGCAGTCAAGTAGCACAGAAGTACTTGAATCACTCCGACTTGTTTATAGGCAGTCGAATGGAAAGGTGATTTATTCTCTCCAACGCGCATTTATATAGTAACTTAGTAAATATGTAACTTCGCCAGTCTGCAAGACACCCCAATTCAATTTTACCATAACGATGAAAAGGTAATAGTTAGTATTTATTACTTGCGCTAACCCAGGAGTATAGGTTTCAATACTAATCAGGTTTACAGAGAATGTTTCCTCAAATAGGCTTATATGTTTAAAGGTTTCCCAGTGCCATAGGAATGAGGGGTACGGGGATAAATTTTACCCCAAAAAATTGAGGGGGATAAAAAGTGTAATTCCCCCCCACCCTCAAATAATATAGTAAACCTTTTAGATAATGTTAATATTTTATTGAAGCAAGATACAATGTTAATACTGAGATAACATAATAAAACTATTATGTGCTTTTAGTACACACTGAAGAGATTTTGAAAACTCTGAGATTAATACCAGCCACATCAGCTACTGCAGAAATAAGTTTTTCAAATCGTTAGAACATTAAAAACTATCTTCGCTCCACGATGAGGCAATGTAGACTAAATTCCCTGAGAGGCTAAACAAAATTGAAGTTGCAAAACTGGTTAATGGTTTTATAGCTAGTAACAAATATAGGGCAAAAATGTATGGAAACCTACTTTAATTTTCAGTGTTTTATAATTTTCATTTGAGCCACATTATATATATATTTTTATTATTTTTTTGTGTGTATTAATTCAAAAGTTTGGAATGACTAAAATAAATGAGAAAAATGCACAATGAAAATATTAAATACAGGTATCCTTCGTTATATATTATCTCACTTTACGTGTTTTCACTATAACGCGATTCAAAATAATAAAAATAATAATGCATGGTCAGCTGTAATTTTGCATTCTCTATGTGCGGTGGTGGCTTGATCTTGTGCCCACACATTCTAATGAAGGCAGTGATCTATACTGTAGACTTGGTGTTAGGGAGGGTGATATTGAAAACATTGGAGATGCATGGGCAGACGTTAAACAGTCGTGTTAGAAGGTAATTTGGAAAATTATTTGTCCTGAAATTTCTGATTCTCATGATTTTAATCTTGAACACGAGCTTTCCGATTCAAGATATGACATCATTGACATAGCAAGATGTTGGATTTGAGGAAATAGACCAGGTAAATGTGGATGAATTGCTCAAATCCCACTCAACAGAACTCACCAATGAAAATATTCTAGAAAAGGAGAATGGCATAAATGATAAAGGGGAAGAGCCCTACGTTGTAGAGCTTATCAAACAACTTTCAACTAAACAAATTGCTGAATATTTTAAGCACATTGCCACACTGCAATAAGAATCATTGAAGATAATGCCCACAACATGGATAGAAGCACCAAAGTTGCCATAGAGATCCAGAGTTATTTGGTTTGCTACAAATAACTCTATATAGAGAGAAATAATACTGCCCGTCAGTTGAGTCTTGACCATTTCATTAAAGAAGTTGAAAATACTCAGTCTAAAGACCCAGGACCCTCACAACAGCAAAAGCTTACCATTTCATGGCCTTCAAGAGAGCAGGAGCTTACTGTCCAGCGGTCTTAAAAAGAGCTAAAGCCTACCATCTAAGATCCTTCAAGGGAGCAAGGGCCTACCATCATAGGGTTTTTATGCCAGCAAGAGTTTACAGTTCCAGGGCTTTCAAGAGAGCAAGAGTCTACCATCCCAGGGCCTTCAAGAGAGCAAGAGTTTATCGTCCCAGGACCTTAAAAATCAAGAGTTTACTGTCCAAGGGCCGTCAAGAGAGCAAGAGCTTAGCATTCAAGGACCTTCAAGAGATCACCATAAAAGTGCTGTTAAGAGAGCAAGATCTTACCTTGCTAGGACCTTCAAGAGATAAAGAGCTTACCATTCAAGGGCCGTCAAGAGCGCAAGATATTACCATCCCAGGACCTTCAAGAGATAAAGAGATTATCATCCCAGGACCTTTAAAAATCAAGAGTTTACTGTCCAGGGGCCTTCAAGAGAGCAAAAACTTACCATTCCAGGACCTTCAAGAGATCAAGAGATTACCATCCAAGTTTCGTTAATAGAGCACGAGCTTAACTTCCTAGGACCTTCAAGAGATCAAGAGTTTACCATTCAAGGGCCATCAAGAGAGTAAGAGATTACCGTCCCAGGACCTTCAAGAGATCAAGAGCTTACCGTCTAAGGGACGTCAAGAGAGCAAGAGCCTACCGTCAAGAGCAAGATAGTGATAATCCAGATTTGCCAAATCCAGTTAATTTATTATGCGATTGAATATTAACAGTAGGTGTACCTGTAACATTGTCTTAATTAGATAAATTGATTAAAATTTGTCAACCAATGCTCAACCATGCTAAAATAAATTCACCTGCATTTTAGAGTTACACGATTATTTATCAGATCCAATTACTCGCGTGGTTTGAGAAACAGCTGTATTACATTTTACTGCTTTTTTTAATCTTCAAAATGTTATCCCTTATAAAAGCACATGCTTATTTCTACTCCCCTTCTCCCCAATTAAAACGTTCCTGCGCCACTGATATTTTCCATATCCTTACCCTGTGTTCTTAACTCTTATTAGCCGTCTGACCTATCCACATATTTTAAACTAATGGGGTAAGGATTGCGTAAGGTAAAATATAAAGGAACTCCTCTAGAATTTACAAATAGATAAAAAAGGAGAAATACTCTGAGAATTAAAAACATCTCACTACCACAGGTTGAGATTAGAATCCTGAAATTACAATCCTCTAGTGAACCAGAAAAGATAAAACTGATTCCTGTGTAACTACTATCATAGCATACAGATTGTTTTACAAAAAAAAGTTGATAATAGTATATTGGCATTGCAACGCAGTCCCTCATTGATCTTAATGCGAGAAGATAGATCCGTTCCTGTGGAACCAAGAATGCCACAATATCGTCAAAAGAGAGGGTCGTTTGTTTTGTAAATAAACACAAATCAATGCTGGCAAAAATTGTAATAAATTTTCTTTCTTTATTTTTCCAGGAGCAGGATTAATAGTGTCGGTAGGCAGTGGGAGTGGTTAAATCAAGATGTATATCTGAGAATAAAAAAGAGAGGATAGTGTGGGTGGAGGAAGAGGAAGAGAGGTATTTGGTCACCTCCTAACCTCTCCTCTGTATCTCGGGAAGTTAAGGTTGGGAGGGGGGATGTAGTTTTCTTGTTTTCCTCAGGCCCAGAAAGGAGTTTGGTCGGCCACATTTCTTTCGTGAGGCTAGGGTGAAGACTGTGGCGAACAGCCCGCTGTAGGGGCGAGCGGGGAGAGGGGTGTCGTGTGGTGGTGGGAAGGCCTCAAATGGAACCGCAATAAATTCTACTTTTCTTGCTTTTTTTTATTTCTCTCTTTTTCTTGATTCCAATTCTTCAGATCCCCTCTCACGTTCTTTCCCAGTTTAGGTGAGGGAGGGGGCTTATTCTTTTGAAATCATTCAATAAGTTTTCAATTCTATATAGACCTACATAAGCGTGTTTGTAAATGTATGCAGAGCATATTACTTAATTATTTACGTACTCTATGGCACTAGGAATTCTAAAGTTGATTGCTGCACTTGCAAAAGTACGCCACATAGTCATATCCTGAGCTAGTTCTTTCCAGTCCACCTCATTACACCGTATCTCTTTCAGGTACACTCTAATGTTTTCCTCTCAACTGCGTCTAGGTCTATCTAATGGCCTCTTCTTATTGGGTTTGCCAGTCAATACCTTGAACATAGTTCTATAGCTTTCCAATCCCATTGCATGTCCTGCCCACCGTAGTCTACGAGACTTGATTATTCTGACTGTATTGTGATGAGTATAGGGTATGTAGCCCAATATTATGTGTTATTATCCTTATTTGAGCCAAACATCCCTCTAAGCACCTTGTTATCTAACACCCTAAATTTATTTTTGTCATATAAGGTAAGATACTACGTTTAACAACCATTGTGAACCAGCAGTAAAACTATGGTTTTGTAAATTCTGAGTGTGCTTGGCTCATAGTTTTTATAAAACATTATAATATTCTAAGTTTAGCTCCACCTGCATCACACTCATATTCATTACTCACATCCCGTGCATTTAGATTGCGGCGTGACTCTAAAAAATCGTCAAAGACTTTAATCACGCCATTGGTTACGTGAAATAAAAATAAAATTTTGTCTTGTATTATTTACTGGCAGCAGGGAGACTAGGTTTAACATCTTGAACAGTTGTTCTAAGGGTATTTTTATTTCCTAAACGGTTTCTTATCTCATCCAAAGCAAATGATAGAATATTTACTTAACTTCTGCCTACCGCTTCCCTCCTATATAGGAATGATTGAATTCTGATAGCAGACTGCTAGTGAGAATCAGAACAAAAATACAGCTTTGCTTATTTTTTGTGCTTCTTGTTACCCGTTTGGAGGTAAGGAGGAAGAAGGTAAGAATAGAGATAACATATTTTTACCTTAATTGTGGAGGAGCTGTGGGGAATAATTTCGGAAGAAAACAAAACACTCTTATTACAATTAATTGGGATACTAACACCTATCTCCCTGTTACCGGCTTACCAGTCTATTGCATGAGTGACCCTAAAGACCAAGTGACCTATGAAACAAATTTTTTGTGGTTGTTTTTATTGTAAAGTATAAGACGTTGAAAACACACATGTCAACAACAAAGACGGAAGGATTACATCCACAGGACGTGCTGTATGAAAGAACAACAGGAAGCTGTCACAATATTTGAGACAAGATTGACTTCACAGACGTAATTTTTCTTCCTCAAGCGATTCTCCGCTCCAATTTCTTTGGTCCGGGCGGGTCTCTCGCTTGGTTGTACCTGTGCTAGTGCCTCGATCTTCCACTCCCCTTCTGTGTGTGTGTGTGTGTGTGTGTGTGTGCTGCCTTTGTTACCAGTAGGAGCATTTTCTGTTCGATAGCGTGCCTTCTTTGTGCTGGACGAGAGAAGGGTAGAGGGGGTTGACCTCGCATGCTTTGGCGACCGTTCAAAAAGATTTCACACTGGATTCTGCATGAGAACAGTGAGGGACGAACATGTCAAGGAGAAAGAAATATCTATCGCTCCCTACAGACGTACAGTCACAGGGGAGATGTTGTAGAGGATCAGATAACTTTCTTGTGCGTGTACAGTCACCAAAGGAACGTTTTTAATAGTAGATAGATTTTTCCTTAGGGTTACAGAGGGAACGTTGTCGATAACAGACATCCTCTCCGTGTGGGTACTGTAATAAGAGAAACGTTATAGATATTAAATTTGTTCTATTATGTGTCTTTGTGTGTGTGTACACATACACACTCAGATAGTTTGACAGAAAGAACATTTTTACTAGGAGATTTTCTCTGAAATTGTACAGTCGTATGAGGAATTATATAGTAAATATTAGACTTTTATTTTACGCGTCTGTGTACACCTTGTACAGTCGTGTAAGGATTAATTTTACGAATAATCTTTTTCCCTGTGCACGTACAGTTACCTTAGTAGCATAGTGAATACAATATAAAACTTTTTACCTCATTGCTAACTCTTTTTTTGCACGCTTAGTGTTTAAATACCCCTTTGTGCTTTCCGAATATTTACATTAACGAGGTATGGACAGGGAAGATAATATTAAAGACGGAAGTGAACTCGCATTCAAGCGAAGAGAAAATTTAGGAAGATGGAATTATAGAAGAGATGTGGAAAGTGAGAAACCATGAAAGAAGCACCCCCTCAACAAAATCACCCAAGACTCGATTCCCATTCGTCCTTTCACTGGCAAACCAGACTACACTCAGCTATCAGCTTAAAATCATTCAGCCACTGGTGTGGGTCTTTGATATTTATTAAACTAGATAATTACGTTACGACACGATGCAGTTGGTTTAGTCTCTTATTCCCAAAGTGTCGTGGTAGATGCCAATAGTGGGGTTGTATGGGGGAGGGAGGGTTTAGTCGGGAATGAAATGGGGGAGGGATGTATCAGACGTGAGTTGATTGGGCACTTCTCTGGTCACGTGGAAACAAACCCTTGTCAACATAATGACGATAATGAGGGTCGATTATGATTCCTGACAATAGTCCCTGGACCCGCCATGTGTGGTAGGTAATGTTGGTTAAGCGGGTTTGGGTAAAAGTGGGGGGGGGGGAGGGTGTTGTTGGGGGGGAGCTTCACCCATGCCTGAAACACCATGACAATGTTCTGTATGGCGCATTAGCTTGGAGCTAAGTAGGGTAAACGCTCATAAATTCAATGGACCCTTCTATGATTGACTGGCGTGGATTATTAAACCAAAGTGGGTGACCATTTTTAACACCTCTCTTGCTGTGTTTTTTTCCTTACGTGTAGAGGGTGTTACGGACAATAGTTAAGGTTAAGTTGGATGTTCGGTGAGGTGTATGTGTGTTGTGATAGTGGAGTAAATTGATAGCTTGAATATTCGTTGGTTTAGAATACCATCAATGGCTGATACCCGCACCCAGTGGCATGTGAACTGAAAGTCAAGGTCATAATAATGTCTGGTTTACCACTGATGGGGAAGTTGGGGTCCAAATAACAGCTCGGTGTAATTAATGTGGTTGTATTAAATGTTGTTTCATTCAAACTCTACACGAATGTGGAAACATAGATATTCAATTATTCCTTGCTCCACCCTACCTCATTAGCGTAATTAAAATTCAAACAGGTAATGTGACGTGGAAAAATTAAAAATATATAAACGATAAAATTGATCTCAAATAAGTGGTTTAGTAAAATATTGATTATATTAAAATGTTAACCGGGTTAAATTGCGTTTTTGATTTACTCCACGTTTGGGCTATACACATTCAATAACACAAAATGTAGGAATTATATATATATAGTTAATGCACCCACATTGACATGTAGGGGAAGTCATAAAACCACGAGTAGAGAAATTATGTTCTACATCTAGATGGTATATGAATCCAACCCTCCCCTTCAGCAGATATCCCAATTTTATTATATATATTATATTTGTTAACACTCCTATAGGTCTGGATAACTCCGTAGTAAAGTTTTTAAAGCCAGCATTTTGGTATAGGTGTCAGAACTCCTGCCTACTAATTTAGAGGTCCTGGGTTCTATTCCTGAAATTATCATTGGTATTTTTACCGAAGAGGAATTGTTCCTACAGTTGCCAGAATCAGTGTAATTATGCTTAATTTAGGTGTAAGACTTCTACTAGCGCCACATACTCATCATCACTATCCTCACAACATCTCAGTGGACTGAAGTCCCCACAGCTACTAGGTGGCCCAAGCTAAGATGACGGTTACATATCAGCCATTTTCAGTAGAAGACAACTAATGTATAGCTGACTAAATCTGCTGGAATATGCTTTAAAAAATGATTCTCAGAAATATAGTTCAAATTATATTCCTTTTTACATGCTGTTGATGGATGCTCACCAGCCGATACAACTTATAATACAGTAAATTTTTCATAGGAAGGGCCTTTTAGACAATACAAACGTTCTGTGGAAAAAAAAAATTTATAATATTCCACAACACTCGATATCACTGCTTAGAGAACTTCAGATATTATGGAGAAAAGCTGTATCTTCACTGCCTCTCGGCTAAATGTGCCAAATATCCTCTCTTTCAGTTATGTTGGAAGGTGGCGTGCTGGGGTGGAAAGGATCCAATAGCAACTTCGATGAAACCACGACGGAAAATGTCTTAAATTTGAAAGAAGTTTGACAACAAGAAAAAATAGAATTACAAAAACTTTTTCACATTATTAACCATAAAGTTCCCTTAAATATGACTTTCAGTGAAGTTTATTAATGTTGTTATTTATCTTAATTTATTACTATCCAAAATTGACAGCCAAAGATCACATGACAAGAAAACAGATCTAGTCACTTGTATAGCTGCCAGATAAGGACGAAGTGTCTAAGACTGTGGTTGGCAACCTTCGGCCCACCGACTGATCCTACCTCGTCCGCAAAATATTTCAGTAAACATACATTTTCTTCATAAAAATACACTAATGAACAATTAATAAATGAGAAATAAACATTTGAGATAATTTTATTGATATTTAACTAACCACCCTACCAAATTATTTTGTAAGCCCATATGGACAGCGATATCAAAAAGATTTCTGACCCCTGTTAAAAAGCCATCATTCTTGCAATAGGCTAGACTGACGATGACGGAGAGATATGAACTCAAATCTTGATCAGGTATACTGAGAATATTTTTTTGAATAAAATATTTTCCACACTCTCTCCATGAGCATGCGGGTGCACTTCCTTTAAATACATCCCTACTTATACCTAAAATATTAGATATCATTATTACAAAAGTGGTGGTAAAATATCTGGATGTCAAGACGGGTGATAAAATATCTACTTTAAATAAATTAATATCTACTTTAATGTAAATAAACCTTTCAAGACCAAAATTATTACCACGTTCGTATCTGGTTTTATTCTGGCGTTCTAAAGCAATGTTTCTTATGTATATTTGAGGGTGATAAAATCTGCCAACGTTAGATATTTTAATATCTTGAGAGTATGCACAATGTGTTTCTCACATAAAGAGGCCATGGTCTCCATCCAAAAATGTGTGTAAGCACTTGAATTTTACACTACATTGCTTCAAATGTTCCAAGAAGGGAGGAAGAGGAGGGAGGGAAATAGAGGTAGAGGAAAACTTCGGGATTCATTAGCATTTATAAAAGTTGTTGAATTTGTAATGCACTCCAAAGTCTGATTCATGAAGATATTATTTTGCTTCCATCCCACCACACACCAATACCATGCCCTATTATTCTCCCCTCTTTTTATATAAAGGACTATTTCATAGAGGGTTTTCTGCCGAGGGAACCACGTTTCCATTTTTTTTAAACCCTTTAAGAAATCTCTAAATACGTAATACGTGTTCATAGGAGAATACAAAATAAATGCCACAAAAAAAGTTAATTTGCATCACTTCTTACTAAGTTTGTCCAGGCTATAAAAATTATAATCACGCTAATGGGTTAGGAATAAGGTAGGAGTAATTAATATACTCTAGTTGGAGTAGAGAGAAAGAGAGAGAGAGAGAGTAGTAAATCAGTTAAGAAATTCATCCTCAATACACCCGTTCGGGACTCCAACACCGACCTCCACATCACTAAAATAGTTAAGTTTGATATTTATTCCATGTGCCCACATGTGCTAGTAGATGTTTCAATATCTTTTATATAAAATATATATTCATAAAAAACATAGTTAGTTGTAGTAAGGAACAATATATATTCTAATTGATAAAAATAGAAATTTATATTATTATTATTATTATTATTATTATTATTAGCACCGCGTCTTACTACCCATTCGGGTTATACGCACTTACGCTAATGTGTAATGGTAGGGTGATTGTGAGATGAAATGTAGGACCTACAGTTTAACGTGGAATCCGAACCACGGTGGAGGCCTGGCATTCCTCACATTCACAAGATGTCTTGACAGAGGTGAAGAAATAGAAATCAATTGAAAGAGAAAAATAAGACAAAAAATTAAGTTATTGATATAAATTATAAATATAATATAATTAAGTTTACTTGTCATAAAGAGTATATGGACTATTTAGCAAAATTGTTAATAAAACAAGAATTAAGTAAATTCATTGATTGTGATAGGGAATAGAGATTGTTTATTGAGTCTAAGGATTGTGATAAAAGAAATTTTTGAATAAAAGTTAAAATATAATACTTGACATTATACAAACACATTAAAAATGTGAGTCTGAGCAACACATATATAACAAAAAAATAAACACATATTAAAATACATGTATTAAAGACATGAGTTAAAGTTAAAGATGAAGTGTATAATACAGATAAATACAATAAAGCTATAATTACAAAAAAGTTAATTGAGTTTGTTTTAGAATTAATCCCTATCCTTTTATAAAAACTTTGTAAGTTTGCTTATTCATGTATTTCAGGAACTTATAATATCACAATTCGATAAACCATAAATATTTAAGAAATATGTGTCCAAAAAAACATGAGCTAATATTAGAGGAACAGATAATACAGTGTAATAAGATATATAAGTTAAATTGACAAAAGTTGGATCATAAAAATATAAAGAGGTCAAATGAAAGTTGAGATCTATTATTATCTGAAAGGTTTTATTCTTAAAATACATGATGAAATGGTAATAAGGAAGCAGATACACAATGCTTGTAAAATTCAATGTGAATTATAATCTAGGATAAAGATAAAAATAAAGATTTTATAAAGTGATAAAGAACTTTAATGTTCAATGTCTAATCAAAGAGGCTAATTGAAATGGGAATTGTCAATTTAACATTACTTAAGTAATACATAACTTAAGTAATGTTAAATTGACAATTCCCATTTCAATTAGCCTCTTTGATTAAACATTAAAGTTCTTTATCACTTTATAAAATATTTCTTTTTATCTTTATCCTAAATAATAATTCACATTGAATTCTACAAGCATTGAAAGGTTTTAAATACCCTTGTTGCTTTTAATTCTGGAGTGATATTGTCACAAGTCCGACATGTTTCGGCGCTGCATAGGCACCATCCTCAGGTCATAAATGAATCCTGAAATGAGTTTTTACCACGACGAATCATATAGAGTTATATTTATCCTTTCTTAGGAACATCAAATAACATGTCAATGTATGAGAATGTTTAAAAAAATCAAGTTTTTAATTCATATAATTTTTTATATATTATTATTTTTCAAGGTTTCAAGTTTTGCACATACCTACAACTTCGCCAAATTTCAGATTCCTGTGTCATTTATAAATACTAAAAGTTCTCTGGACAGTTATACAGAAATGTATTCACCCCTTTATTAATACATATTATTACACTCTGAAATAGCCTACTTCTCTTTGTGATTCACTACACCAATCGCATTAAGAGCAATACATAGAACTCAGCCTTACAAAGTAAGGTATCTTGTTGAATATACTAGATGTATGGTCACGATAGATGTAGTTTAAACTACAGTGTAGTTAGGATTTCATAACTTTTTTTCATGCATCTAGGGTAAAGGGTATGCACTCCTTCAAGGACCCGCTCTAAATTACTAAAAAATGTAATCTTTCTCCAAAACCACAAGTCATTAGCTAAACTTGAAACAGAGATATTTACTTTTAACTTCTTCTAGTCGCTTTATTAAAGCCCTTTAAATGGGTTTGGAAATGGTCCATTCTCGCAAATCAAAGATATATAGTGCAGGCACTTCCTCATATCGTTGAGCACGTGGGTCATGGCGTCAGCCTTGCTTGGTTTGCCAATTATGGGGAGTTAAGAGTTATTTTCCATTTGGGTACATTGAGGAAAGATATGTCTTAGATAGTTTTACACTAACTTTTTATAAAATGCATTTACACTTTCTCTCATTTATACCTTTCTCATCACTGCCCTATTAGTCTATATGTAACTATTCCATATGTGAAAATCTTGAACGGTAAATAGATTCCATAACTATGTTTTTAATATGGAATGGCACCATTCCTTGAAAAGTGAGATATAGACGGGCACTTGTTGACGCCTTGAACTGAACTCTCCCTTTCAACTATTTCTCCTTCCAACCCCTATCTTATCAACCCACTCGACTAAAGCGTCAGAGCAGGTAGGTGTAAGCTTCTTACAGGCTGACGTGCTTCAATTACCCTACACTGTCAGTAACAGCATCTGCCATGCTTGCACCTATCTCCGACTAGAGGTAGGCCTATCTCTCTCTTTCACTTTGGACGTGTTCGGAATATGCCCCGGTCCAATTCAAATAAAGGTAGTTTAGTCTTACTAAGTTAAACAAATATATTCAAACACAACTGTAAAAATAAATACATTTAATTTACAACTATATAATGATTGGTTCTTTTGTCTGTTTATAAAATTAAAAATATAGTACGTTTTGACTTGTGTAGGACAGTGTGAATATTAGTTAAACTTTGGTGAAGCTTTTTGTTTAAAACATAGATGCTCCACAGTAATTAATAATAAGTTATCTTCATTTACCCTTAGTGGTAGCAAGCTCACCATGCATGATTCCACTGGCGTGGCTTATAAAATAAGAACATAATCTAATCCATCAAGGTAATACTGTTACGAGGGGATTGAAATGTGCATGCACCAAAATAGGAACATTTATAACAAACTAATACACTAATTAATTGAGTATTGAGTCAAAACAAATTAAGATTAAAAAAACACATTAAAATATATTTACGTTGCTTCAACTGAATATTGGAACAACTCAAATGTAACTTTCTTTTCCATTATAGTCAAATTGTTTAGCAAAGGAAAAAAAAAAACTTACACGAACAAGCTCAGATGAGTGTACTTAGAACAATGCTCTCAAAATGGTTTAGTCATACTATTCTTCTATGCGAAGGCGGGTACATTTACAACTAACACTACGGTTCTCTTCTTTACCCTCCAACTAGTGATAAGATGAGGGGCAAAAATATATGATTGGACTTTATTTGAAACTGTACACTGTCCACATGTATTGAATTACTGTTTTGTTTCTATGTTTTGAGGAAATTCACACTATGACGTAACACATCTCTTTTGACGATAAAAATAATAGCAATTAAAATCCATAACACAGCAAAGCCAAAATTGATGGGGGAAATCCTTTTAAATACATGTCAACGAAGCGATGAACCGAAAATAATGGGAGCGCCGCTAAGCTTACAAAAGGATAAATTTATTACTAAAAATTGTTCACTAATTAGTTTAACAAATTCATCCTAATATTCTATTCTACTATCATAATTCAAAATGTATGATTAAAAATACAGGGTGGCCCACGGAAAAGTAGCCCACCTCCTATAACCAGCAGGTGCCTCATTCTGAATTGGAGGAGTACAATCCCCTTCCACCCATATTGTGACATGAAGAATGAGTCAATCAAGATTTAGACAAGCAATTCACTTCCTCATTCTTATTGTCACAATATGGGTGGAAGGGGATTGACCTCCTCCAATTCAGAGTGAGAGACCTGCTGAATATAGGAGGCGGGCTACTCTTCCGTGGGCCACCCTGTGCATATAACTTCTAAATAAAAGTTTATTAAAAAGTAATTCCAAGCTTTAATAGGTATTTCTATTATTCTTTATTTTAGCAAATATTTATATAGCGTGTAACACGATTGGGTAGTATTTATTTAAAAGAGCATAGTTTGATTGTATATTAATGATTTTATTAAAGAGCGTTTCATAAATAATTTGATTTATTCACCTTCATCTTAGAAACTAAGGATCTCTAAAGATAGATAACATAGCTGTTTAACTTGTTTTGAATATTATAGTCCTAACATTATTTCATAAACTCACTCCTTAAATTAAATTTAAATCTAGGGCCTAATAGATTACTCAAAGTTTTCTGAAATAATATTTTTAAAAAAATTGAATTTTAAGTTACATATAGCGAAAAAATAATATGGTTACTCATTTTGCATCATCGAGCAAAATTATAATATTAATAATAAAATACAAAAGTAAATAAACATGATTGTAAATATAAAGCATGGGACTAGGAATAGTTAAAATCTAGGTGTGTATTGTGAAATGGTAATAAAAGATTAATTACACGAGGAACAGAAGAGCAAAGGTATAATAAAGATCATTAGAAAGTTTGTCTAGTAATTTATCTCAGATACTGCCTACTTAACCAGAGTTACCGGGTTCTATTCCAGTCAAGCACAAAAACTCGTAATCTGTGAATTATAATTGAGACCAGTATTCTTGGGCACATGGAATATATCAAGCTAATCTAGTCTGGTTTTCCGGTGATTGGGAGGCCATGCGTTAAAATCACATATGAGTGTACTGAGTGTGATTTTCCCTAAATGGTTTTCAGCTCTTACTTTACAAAACATGTGGGTGTATTTAATCTAAATACTTCTTTCACCATCCCTAATTCACTAGCGTTAATAAAATAAGTAAAGCACTAACGGGCAGTTTCACGCACCGTACACGTGATACTGTTTTTATTCATTTATTAGGTTAGTTTGTGAGTTGTGCATTGATGTAACCATTGACTTGGGAAAAGGAGTAATATACCTTACATAAAATGAAAAAAAAAATGTGAAAAAATCTGATTAAAATGTGTTGACAGATCTCAAAGTATTTTACCTTTAAATTATATGTAATATCGATGTAAAAAATAACATCTATTGGGTTTTTATTTAAATCGTGTTTATCATCCTCCACCATCTTCTCACCTTATCGTAGTGTTGTTAGTGTGAGCTTAAAAGTTAGTTGGCAAAGGAAGGTTAGGGTATGTTCGGGGTGGAAAGCAGTAAGTAGGGGAGAGGGGCTCTTAGAAGCATTCTCTCTCCATCCTTCCCACCTCCCCCAACCCTCCACACATCCTGACCTTTACGTATCGTGTCTCGCTACTTATATCATTGTCCTCTCCTGGGAGCGATACTAGGCTCGGGTTCTAATACAAGGGGCGAGTTTCAGATCCCTCGACCTCACCAGGGTAACAACCGTGTAATGACCACTTGTGGCTCCTTAAGCTCTTTCGACTACGAAACATGCATTAAACAATTTTACAAGTATATAACTATAAGCTGTAAATGGTGATTCACCGATTTCAAATTATTATAGTTCACGGGTCACAAGGGCTCTAACTTGTTATTTTTTGCTTTTCATTTACTATTGCTACGGTAAAATGAATAATGGGCTGATATGTATTCAAAATGAAGTGTATTGATAATTTATGGAAGAAAATTAATGTATAGTGAATACGAATTTTAAAAGTGGTAAAATAACATAATTTTTAATTATACAAATATATTTCTATTTTCATATCTCAATAATTTGATTTTATCTCATTTTGTAATACACAATGTCGCTATTTAGAAATATGTATTGGATCTATTACTACTCGTTAATTTTTTTAATGGATTTGTATTGATCACTGAAAATATGAACTTGAAATTGTATTTAATGAAATTTCATTTTGACTGTACTGATGGTAGCGATGCCACTTACTTGCAGAACATAATATTCCAGGCCAAGGCAAAGGATCAGATAATCCTAGCTATTGACCCACGCAGGTATAGTGGACTTCCTTATCTGGTCGGTGTTGCTGGAATTGGCCGAGGCAATGCTACTTGCTATCTTTTACAATAACTTACATTCCACCTAAAACCAACTATATTGAATTCCCTGCCAAAATGTTATGAACTATAAAAACATTATTCATTCTTAATGACAAATGACCTTAAGATGTGATTATAGGAAGCTTCATTTAAATTCCATATTTTTCCATGTTTTTTTTTCAGTTACTATGGCAAAGTAGTAGTAGTAGTAGTAGTAATTGGCCAAAGTAATTAAAACATTGTTTAAAAAAAGGTTTTGTTTAATCTCCTACTATAAAGTAATCTCAATCTACCTCTTTAGTTTGGTGGTCAGAATTCCTGGTTATAGATCCTGAGGTCCTGGTTTAGATCCTAGGATCTTACAGATTTTCTGTGGAGCAGTGGGCCTGGAATGGGGTCAACTCAGCCTCATGAGGACTGAGGAGGAACAGCTTGAATGGGAAAAAATAGTGGACCTGGTCTAGAAAACTGATATTAACCATTGGTGGGGTTCATTGTTCTTATCATATTATGACACTCTATAAACTCAAAAGTTGGCACTATCTTCACCACCCGGTTGATATGAGTCGTTTGCCTGCTTTGGAGTTTCACTTAAGTTTTATAACAGACATACCAATAATCAATAGGTATATCACAAAGGGTGTCAAGTAGATGGTACCTTTAAGTTACCACCCCACGGATAGCACGCAGATTATGTTTGTAACACGACTAGAGACATCTTGTGAATGTGGGAAATGCCAGGCCTCCACCGTGGTTCGGATTCCACGTTAAACTGTAGGTCCTTCATTTCTTCTCACAATCACCCTACCATTACACATTAGCGTAAGTGCGTATAACTCGAACGGGTAGTAAGACGCGGTGCTAATAATAATAATAATAATAATAATAATAATAATAATAATAATAAAGGCAGAAGTCACAAAGTAATGCGGTAACCTGATGTATCATTGGATAACATAATTACATTTAAGACCAGTGAAAGCAATAAATGATCTAAAACTGAGAAATATAAAACAAATCAAATTTTAAATGATATTTCACTGATCCTATTTGCATTGTTGTCAAACAAAGAATGCAGAAAACCATGTTTCGAGTAGTTTTCTGGTTTATGAGTAAGTGGATAGGCCCCACCTAATATCCCGGTCAATAGTCCATGAGATTGTCTATTAAATGACAGGAAATATTGGATCAGGGGATGTCTATAGTCTATAATTTAACTCCCATTTCTGGACACCATAGTGTTCTAAACTTATTATATATACTGTTATATAACCATACGCTATGAGGTAGGCTCTGTATACTATGTTGCCTTTCACCGAGGGTGTCAGGTTTGCCAGTAGTGTGAATTTGATATCTTCTATGAAGTTTTTATTTTTATTTTAGCATCACGTCCCACTACCAATTCTGGTTTTATTCATTTGTACTATTTACGCTAGTGTGTTAGGTATGAGTAAAGCTGAATTTTAGAGGAAGTATACTCAAATTCGTATAAAGGGAGAGAGTAAGATAATCTAGGAATAAAACACCCTACGTCACTTGACCAAGACTCGTAACCCTATCTCCCTATTATCTGCACCTCTGTCCATGGTGTTAAATCACTTGACTACTGAAGCGGGCGATGATTTTTTTAAATTTTAATTTGATATATTTGTAAAATATAACAATAATCGTATGTAAAAATATATACGCAATGGTGGGCATGCGGAAAGTGTGTCACTATCATAATGAATAGATAGCTATTTACGGGAAAATAAAGGCTCAAATCTTAAGTTGGTGTATTAAGGTTTTTTTAATAAATGGTTTTACAGACTCCCTTCAGACAAAACCTACGTTACACCATCTCTAATTATACCTTCCTCATCCTTAATCCTTTGATATAAACACACGGATAATCCGGACTGGTAGTAAGACGCGTAAGATAGAGGGATGGAAGTGTTTTACAAAGAGACGTATTTTTGTCTCAATAGGGTGAGAGAGGACAGCTCTGAGGAGGGTGAGTGTTTGGTGTAGGAAGAAAGGAAGAAATTGTTCATAAAATATCTCAATAAAATTGGAGCGATGGTTTGTCTTATTGTAAAAAATACCTAATTAAAAACAATTGAACACGATCTTACACACCAGTTCACTCTCGCCCTTGTCAATAAAATAGTCATGTAAGTTAGTAGATTGTTATATATATAAAGTTATAAAGCTCCGAATGTGGAGTCGTAAAAAGATTCCGTACTTAAACTAAACTTAATGAAGTTTTGTTTATGTACCAGTTTAAGTACCACTTCGAGTGCAACTTGACTGCTTTGCATATATCTCACCATTGCAGCTCTCACCCAATTGAAACATGTTCGAGTCCTAACAGAGTAAGGGACTGTAACACGGGTGTTCTCTTGAGGGGGGCTTTGATGTATTCTTAGAGCTGTAGACAAGAACGTTAAGGCGTGGGGACTTAAAATATCTTCCAATCTCATTTTAAGTACTTTGTGGTTCGATTCCTACTGGAATCGAAGTGTCTCGAGTTTTACCATTGCTTGAAATTATGGGTGGGGTAAGAGTGAAGGGGTGATTTTAGGCTGTACTATAAGAATGATCGCATTAGCCAACTGCCCTCATTAATAGAGTGAAAACAGAAAGATTGACGTAGACAATAGAGTAAGAGCTTACTGTGGCTGAGATGGTTAAGTTATAAGCCCTCAAACACTATCACACAGTTGGTGAATTAATAATTTTGTTTGGGAGGATTTTGTTGTTGTTTACTAAACACAGGATTGTGGACGCGAAGGGATTAAATTTAAAGAAGAAATATACTTAGTTTGCTATTTAAATATGATTATTAGAAATTCGAGTATATTGACTACTTCCCTAGCATTAAAGGTAGCATTATAAAGTTTTAGCATTATTTTTTACTTAAGAAAATAAATAAAAATGGGATAGGCACAAATATAAGGATTTTGGGGAGAGGAGAGACAACAATAAGAGAAAAACAGTTCACTATTTACACACTTCTGCCACTGCATGCACTTTATTCTTTACACTATTAACATTGGCCAGAGGGAGGCTTACAGTTCATCCCTTAGACTGCTACCACTGGATATATAGGGAGACTTACAGTTCATTCCTTACAGTACTACCACTGGACATATAGATATAGTAACAATTCATATCTTACACTGCTACCACTGGACATATAAGGAGGCTTACAGTTCATCCCTTACACTGTTACCACTAGACATATAGGGAGGCTTACAGTTCTTACTTTACACTGATACCATTGAACATATAAGGAGGCTTACAATTCATACCTTACACCTTTACCACTGGACATATAGGGAGGCTTAAATTTCATCCCTTACACTGCTATCACTGGGTATACAGGGCCACTCGCAGTTCATCCCTTACACTGCCACCACTGAGCATACAAGGAGGGACACATATCCCCCTTTACAGTGCTTCAACTAGAAATAGAGAAAATAATTACTACTCTACACTGGTTAAGTTTATGAAAAAAAGAGGTAAAGGTTGCCTCTTTGAGAGAAATTGTCACTCAAGGTGTCGTTATAACGGAGCTCTTCGGGATGGAATTTTAAATGTTTAACATAAATTTCTATAAGTAACATTAAATAACATGTACTAACTACACTTTAGTGCATATTTTTTAGTTGGCAATTAGAGTTTGGAAAAAAATAGTACAAAGATCATATAACAGTAAATAGTCTAATAATATGCTTTCCTCACAAAAATAAAAGTATCATAGCCTTGTTGTTACTCGCAAGTAACTAAATTTTAAAGAAAATGGCTATATATATTTGAAAAAAACAAATTTTTAAAAATCAGTTATTAGTAGACCCCCTAAACTTAGAGCTAAATTAAAAACCACAATTTAGTTTCAAGGGAATAATAGGATATTAAAAGAACAAGCACGCATCGCTAAATGTTATATTCTAGAGGTCAAATATGTTTCCAATTACAATTCTTCCTCTATATGAGAAAGTAAAAAAAGAGATAAGGGAATCTCTTGGAGAGTTATAGGATACTTAAATAAGAACGTTCCAAAAGATAATAGCAATGCTAGAGAAAATATTTTCACACATTCTGAATTAGGGTATAACATAGAGCACTAAACCATGGGCTTAGGCTGGGCTTATCTTTAGGCATAGTGCATTAATAATAATGACTATCTTACAGTACACAATTCATCGTAAAATTCAATTGTTCAAAATAAAACTTAATACTCATATCGATTATTTAGTTATAGATACTTAATTGTTTAAGTGGGCCTAAGCTCTTTACTTTAGTGTATAAGGTTGTTAGAAGTATTTCTGCTATCATTTCTTTCGAAAAACATCGTTCCCTAAATTGTATATTTTGAAACATAGAACTAATCTAATTGCCTGAAGTAGTAAATGAGGTTTTATTCTTTCTTTGGTTTTGACTTTATTAAAGCAATAAATACAATCTCAACAACATAAACGAAGATGTCATATTTTCTCTTTGTTTTCAACCAGATTAATTTTTATAGTTGTACCCATTGACGTCAAGCTAAAGATAATTCGTTGATAACAAACCAACATGGTTACTACAAGATCATTTTCAAACATGAAGAAATGTTATTTTACTTCTGCTCTGTATCCTAGAGTTTTGATTGGCTAAAGCTTCCCCTTGCATTCTCATTGGCCGATATGCATACCTAAGTCTAAGTATCATCTATAATACAATTTTGTTGTAATGCATAGATAATAATTTTGAATTGCATCTCTTGGAATTTCCGCAATTCATTATTTTCCATGGATAGGTTGTGAAAGTTATTATTGGAATAATGTGTTCCAACTTTAAATACTTTATTATTTGTTCACTATTTGTTATAGGATATGCATTAAGCTTTAATTTAAGCCCAGCCTAATGGGGCCACACATTCGAATGGCTTTCCCCACAGTGTAGTATTTCCTATTTGAGTGGCAGATATGACGCTTAAAAACCACTAAATAGATTCTCAATTATTTTAAAATGTTTTGTTTTTAGCCAGTTAAAAATGACTTTATTTGTTTGAGGAATAAAATATGTATTTTTCTAATCACTTATATTTATCTCAGAGCTGCAACGTTTTGATTCAAAATTTGAGAGAATAAATTAAAGTGGTAGATTAGCTTGACTTAATTTAGGTATTGGCGAGAAACTTAAGGCAATTTCACTTAATTTCCACCACCTGAGCTCAATGTAGGGCGTCTTTATGATTCAATTCAACGATTTACAAGGGGTGGAGATGGGGAGGGGGGTGCTATGGAACCCACGTATGCTAATGCGTATACACATTTTATTGATCTAGGCCATAGAAACATTTTCTTGCCGACCCCATTGGAATTTGATGGACTTCTTTTTATGGTTTTATGGGTAGTATATACAAATTTATTAGTGGGAGCCACCAGAAAATTTGTCTCTATCTATGCCTTTTCGGTGGGGCATACTAATATATGAGTGCTGGGTTCAGTTTTCAGCATAGCTTAAAAAAAATTAATAGGAGAAATTTTGACTTCTACTCCCACCGTGATAAACAGATGGAGTGGGGAATGGGTTTTCTACCTATTCTAGAATTAAGTTAATTTGTAATTCGTACGCTGATGTAATTAGTAGGCTTAGAAAGTGCACGTTAAACACCCCAACTTAATAATAAGCCTAACTTAAATCACACGTTTTTCTTATTATATCTGCACCGTTTCCTTGCAACATGTGAAGATATAAACTTACATAGCAATAATAACCATGAGTTGAGGGGTTGTTGCACTGGCTATATCTCTATTTATGACGCAAGTAACGGCCAGTTGGAGACGATGCTGCCTCCTAATGAACACCCAAGGGACTTCCCCCAGAAACATGACAGAAGCACAAGCTACAGCGTGAAATTAAAACACTACCCTCCCCTTCTTTCCTTTGCTATCCATGGACAGAGGGGAAAATGGGGGACGATGAGGGAGGGAATAAATATAGTGACATAAATCTGTTCTTTCGTGTAAACATTGCTGCTATTAAGGGAGTACAATGTAACATATAATTTCCTAGCCATCACGACCAGGAGATGAAAATTGATGGAGTCGTCTTACAACTATACAGAAGATGGTGGTGATGGAAATCGGGTTGAAGAAACTACAGGTTCATTACACCTAGCTTTGTCTTTACAAATATGGCGTACTTAGCTAATTGCCAAGTTAAATAAAGCTTATACTGATTTTGGATTATAGGTTGATTTGCAAATTTCTATAAAATTTTAGTCGATAGCACAGGAGTCAAACCGGGGTAACCGTGTCTGGATTTCTGGTAGTTACAAATTCCTTTTACCCTTTCACATCCATATACAGAGACTGCATTGCAACAATCTAAGTGTATTACCTTAGGAAAGAAGAAACCTGGTATGTTAGAGGCAGAGCTATAGAGCGGTTGGTTATTTTTTTATTTTATTTTTGCTTCTTGTCTTGGAAAAAATAAATATTATCAGCTCCCCTATAAGTAAGTCCTACTATCCCGATTCACCATACTATTCATCACTATGTAGGCTATTTACATTTAAGGGTTAAGGATGAGGAAGTTAGACTAAATAATTTTACCATAAAGAGATTGGAGAAAAAGAGTGAGAAACTATTAGAAAAATCCTTAATTAAATTTGTAAGAAACTCAAATATTGATCACTCTGTCATTGCTAAACTAGTTAAGAGCTGCCTACCCTTACGGGCTGCCAAGTCAAAGGCTATATTATTGTGTCAAGGGGATAATTTCTAATAGCAATTTAATAATGATCAAATGTTCAAATATAGCTAAGCCTATGGTATTTATCAACATTTTAATGCAGGGCTGACGCCATGACCGAAACATATTCTTATTTATCATGAAAAACTATTAACAAATACCCAATTAGAATTCAATTTTCAAGGTTAATCTCCAAAACATTCAAATTTGTTTTTAGCATACTACCTTTAAATTAATTTGTTAAAGATAAATAGAGATGTATCATTATGTATATGAAAAATACTTTCTCAATAACAATTTAGAATCATGTCTCTAAGGCCATTTAAAACAATATTCAAAAAAACAAAATCAGTCATTAGTAAACTACCTATAGCTAATATTCCCACCAACCTCCCCAAAAAGTATACAGCTTTATTTATCATGTACTGTACATGTCAAACCCCTCCAATATTCGTTCAAGAAAACCTTTTTGGCCATTGTCAAATAAATTTGAATTTTCAAAAATCACACCCCAGAAAAAGGGCTTTTATCAAATTTTTGCCTAAAAAAGAGTATATAGGATTATTTGCCATGTCAAACACTACAAATATATCCATTTGTAAACAAATATTTAAAGAAATTTGAAAAATATTTCCAGTTTTAAAATCAGTCATCAGTAAAATACCCCTAAGTGAATTTTTACACCCAAAACATGTATACACTGTTATTTTTCTTGTCAAAATATCCCAAAATACCCATTTTGGACCAATCATTAAAATAATTTGTACAATATTTATAGTTTTTGATAAATTAGTCATCACTAAACTACCTTTCAAATAAATTTGCCCCAAAAAATAATGATATAGGTGTGTGTCATGTCAAACAAATCCAAGATATGCCTTTTTAACAAATTATTAATTAAAAAAAATTACTCATCATCAAACAACCATTAAATGGTTGATTACCAATAATGGTAACAAAAATATGATATAGCCATATAACATCTAGATATCAATTTCAAACAAGATCCATCAAACCGTTTTGAGCTTGTCAGAGCTACACAGACATACAGATACACAGAGGGACAGACATAATGCTAAAATCCACTTTTTACTTTCTTGCTACCTTACAGGAAGAGAAAGCAACTTGATCGTCAAAAGAATCGAGCTCGAGATTTTGATGAATTCCGACGTTTCCTGAGTCCTCTAAAACCAAAAAGTGGTTTTTGAATACCCGTCTGTCTACCTGTCTATATGAACCTCTGAGTAGAACCTAAACGCTTTACCAAATTTGATAAAACTTGGTATCTAAGGTTTTCATAGGTTTGTCCTTAGTATTTTTGAAAATTTGATATATAATCCTAAAATTAAGGGTAATTTACTGAAGGGTAAAAGAGAAAAAAATCGATTTTCTCAAAATCAGTTTTAACTATTTTTCTTAAATTTCATTTTTAGGAAATTTATCACTATTATTGACGAAATGGCTACCTTAATTATTTCTGCAAAATGACTTTAAGGGTTCCGGCCTAAAGCGTAAATTCTAATATTTTAGCACATCTTCTAAATTATTTGAGATATGAAATTACTTATCATTGAAAATATGTTGATCTATTAATAGTACAAATATTTTAAATTAAACATATTCTTATAAATCCAATAGTTTTCAAGTTAAACGCAAGTGTATATATATATATATATATATATTTAACTTTTCCAACAACACTAAAGGTAAAGTATTGCGACCATAAAAAAATCCAGCCCGATGTTGATGGATTTTGATGTCTCATGACACCCATAACCCTAAAAATCCACCTGTATGTCTAACCCTAAAATTAAGAGTAGTTTAATAAAGGGCTAAGAAAGAAAAATTCATTTTCTCAAAATCGGCTCTAACGATTTTGATTAAAATTCGTATCTAGGCGTTGATTAAGATTAAAAACAAAATGGCTATTTTAATTTTACTATGAAAATGAATTTTAAGGTACTTTACAAAAGTGAAATAACTTTATCTCCACAACTATTTAAGATAATAAATAACATATCATTGCAAAATTTTAGTGCTTTTAAAATTAAAAATCTTTTATTTGAAACATATATTAATAGAACTAATAGTTTCGGAGACAGTGGCAAATATACTAATACATCTTTGTGATTTTTATCTATAAAGTAATACTACTTGAGTCTTAACGCAATAATTCTCTAATTACGTAAAGTAAGTAGATAACAAGTCTCTCAAAATGTTTATGATATTTTCTTTAACTTCTTAGGAGAAATGTTTATACAACAATGATCTATCTCTATCATTTTAGACTCAATAGTCAATATTTAACTTTTTTATTGGTCTAAATTTATAAATGAGGAATTTAATAAAATGGAGAAAATTTAACCAGAAGTTGAAATCTTAATACGAAGTATTGAACCTTGTGGACCCAATATCTATCTATGTTTATGTCTATATATAATAGCGAGGACTCCTTAAAAAGAAAATCATAAAATTTAAATCCTGGAATCAAAAAATGTTTAACCTAATTATAACGAAATTTATTCTTGGGTTTGCTAATGTATATTATATCGTTTCACATATATTACGAGTTTTGAGTAGATATCTTCATTTTTAAACAATGGAGTGAGAAATTTTGTGTGAAGTCCCGTACCATTTATTTGGGTTCATGTTCATATAAAAGTACGTATTTATCTTAATCTAGAGATATTTTTTTTCTCGATCACAATACCTCCTCTTAATGTGAGAAAGAAATAAGGTGTATTTTAAAACACTGTCCATCCCCCATATCTGTTTGTTAGTCTATCCTTGGATATAGACTCACAGATTATATAATCTTATTATATTAAATTAATGCTAGACTAATTTTGTGTATTGTTTGATTTAAGTGCTTTTAAACGAGTTGCTAGAACGCATATCTGAGAGTTTATATGACATATATTTGGTTGCAGAGATGCTTAAGCAATTGAAGTATTGGTTTTTGTTAGCTTTAACACTTTAAAACAATAAATAGCTGATTCTATTCATGAATATATTTGCTGAGATTATTTTGATTTAAAGCTTTCTTGCTTTAGCTAGGCATTTAGTTCATGTGATAATATATCACCTTATGTTCAGAAATTGATCGTCTTGTACCTATATGAAAGGTACCTAACATGTTATTCCACCTTGTATATTCATAGGAATGCAGTCAAAATAACCGTGATGAAGTTAAATCGTGCACGACGGGAAAGTGAGGAAAAGTGTTGGGTTTTTTTATTAAAAAATAAGTGAGGAAGAGTACACGATGGTCGTTTATTTCCAGTAATAGCTTTGCGAGGCTCAATTGGTATGCATGAAATGAATACCCAATTACTGTTGTTGATTACATATTTGTGGATGGGGGAGGGAGAGTTGGGTGTCAGATGGGTGGGCAGGGAGGGTGAATTGGATGGAATGAGTTGATTGTGTAGCGTTGCAGAAATTTGTATCGCTTACCCGTGACTAATCTGCGAGCCCGTGCATGTCTGTGTGTAATATATTTGAGGGGAGAGAGGGGAAGGAGTATAAGCAAGAAGGAGGAGGTAAATATTGCTTATGGATTATTGGGGAGATGAGAATCATGTGAAGTTTATAACATACATTTAAAATACAATCTGGATAGGTCAGACGCCATAGAACTATTGAATTGTAGTTAAATTAATTACGTATGTTGTCAAAATTAACATTATTTAAATTTTGGAAAAGTATTTATTTGATTTTTAGATATTTTTAACAAAATGAAAAATATTTACTCTTATTTAAGAACTGACACTTCAACCAAACAATTTGTAAATCCATGGTTTACAATATACAAATTTTCATAAATGAATCAAAAGCTCTTCTTTAACTAAATGTGAAAGGATTTTTAATGTCAAAATACGCATAGACTTCTTAAAGCTACTTACATCCACCAATTAGGAAGTATTTTCAATAAAAAAAAGCAAAGTGATAACTTATGATCATTCCAAGTCTAACGAACATTTTTGAAAGCACGTGCCTAATCTTTATGCAGCTCTTGGATGAACTATTTTGAGTTCTATGGAAACTTGGATAAATAGAATTATATTTTTAATTTTTAAGTATTTAATAATAAATTTTAATCATTATTATTAATAATGATTGATATACGACTGTCAGTATGAAGAGATATTCCAAAAGCAAAAAAATAAAAGGGTTTTGTTTCAATTGCAAGGATATTACTACCTTTAAAACGATCGTCAGGAAAATTGTCCAGGCCACCTATACATTTATTTTACAAATTATTTGCATGAAGAATTATTTGGTAATAATAATAAACATATAAGTTACTATCTATAACTTCATATGTAATTTATGGTCGGGGAAGGAGAAGAGGCAGGGTAGGTGGTCTTGGGCTAGCACATAATGCTGTTTATCAAAATTAACTCAATGGAAAACCTTAGGCATGCGTCCCATAGGTTTGTCAGCCCTGGTTTAACCTAACATACATTTTAAGTGATTGTCAGAATGCAGACATAGTTCTAAATCTAGCTTCCTAATAAATAACATTTTATAAAACTTTCTAAAGATAGTTGAAAGTAAGGAGTTGTGATAATTAAAGTTAAGACTTAGATAGAATTCTCTAGAAATGTATACAGAGAAAATGATTTAATGGATGTATTAAAAGGAATCATAATTCAAAAAGAATGGCTGTGATTTACTTCTAGTGAACAACATGTTGTCAGATATGAATAAATTAAACATACAATTAATAAAGGATAATCAACTGGACTAAAACATATGTTGATGAAAAGTCTAAAATAAATTTACTACACGTTAAAAAATATGTTACCAAAACTTAAATATAGCAATAAAGTAAAGACAAAACAATGTTTTAAATCATACTGTTGAGAATTAAAAAGTTTAAAATCTGAACTTATAGGTTAACATCTGCCATACGCATTTTAAGTGATAGAGTTTAGTTATTACAAAGTTTTATAAATGTATAATATAATATGAACGAAACAGAGTTTTAATTACAAAATGAAAAGGAAGGAATAATAAAAATATTGGTATGACTTCTAAGCCTTATCTGTTTCTTTGTCCCATTAATCCTTTGTGATAATAGCAATATAAAGAAGCTGGATTATTTTATCCGACATGTTTTGGCACTTATGGTACCATACTCATGGAACTGTAAAACGAATTTAAAGAAGCATGAAGATATATTGAAGCTTAGGCTTAAACAAAAGTCTTGAGACTTACCATTATATGATATGAATTCGTAAAAGGAATTATTATAAAAACAAACAAACTTACTGGAGTCGTAGGGAGAATAAAAATAGAATTTATAAACTCACTTGTGAATGTAATTGTATTTACAGAGACTATACGGGTCCGAGTCTAGGGCTCGCTATAAGGAGCACCTATATGATTTTAAATAAATTAGGAGTAAATCAAAATTTGCAGACCCTCTAAAACACTCTAACCATAAACCCAAACCAATAGACCAATGCATGAAACCTCTTCACTTATCTCATAAAGACACAAAATTAAACACAGATAATTTTTATTTCATTCAAGCAGTTTTATTTAATTATAAATCAGTTCTTAGTGAACAATTACAAATATCAAATCAAATTATAACACATTAAAGCATTTACCTAAGAACATTAAAATCCTCTGACCTCATCTATCCTGCTCTACCTTCCAGCGTAGATAATGACCCGTTCGAGCCAGAGTAGAGAGGATTAGTTCCTTATTCTTCATATTAACATTCCCTTCATAACTCTACCTATCCTTATTTCCATATATCATTCTACATTAAACTGGTTTCAATAATAGCTTCTCAACCTAACATTTTTACACCATGGTCATGAAAATTTTACCTTTTACTGCTCGTTTATCATCAGTCTTTTGTTTTTACACACATCTTTTCTCTCTGACCACACCCTAGTTAACATATCACCGTCGTAATAACACTTAATCTTTCTCTCTAAGACTCCAGCAAGTTTGTTTGTTTAATAATTCCTTTTGCGAATTCATATCATGTAACTACAGACGGTAAGTCTCAATACTTTTGTTCAACCCTAAATTTCAATTTATCTTCTTGCTTCTTTAATTTAATTTTGCAGTTCCATGATTAGAGTACCATAAGTGCCAAAACACGCCTGAAGAAAATAATCCAGCTTCTTTCCATTGCTAATTATGGTAAATGATTAATGTGACAAGGAAACAGATAAGGCTTGGATGTCATTCCAATTTTTTTATTTCTCCTTTAAAATTTTGGAATTAAAATTCTGTTTCGTCTATATTATATTATACATTTAATAATCCTTGTAATAACTAAACATAATCACTTAAAATTCGTATGGTAGATGTTAACCTCTAAATTCAAATTTTATACGTTTTAATTCTCAATGTTATGATTTAAAACATTGTTTTGTCTTTACTTTATTGTTAAATATAGGTTTTGGTAATATATTTTTACTTTCTCACTATCTTAAAAATAAGTATATTATTGTGATCGTCAACAAAATCGAACTCAAGGTTTTGATGAATCTTGACCTTTCATGACCCGCCGAGTTAAAAAAAAAGTGGTTTTTGACTTTCCATCTGTCTGTCTGTCTATCAGTCTGTCAGTCTATCTGTGTGTTTGTAACTCCAACTAGATAGAGCCTAAAATGTTTACGATCAGGCTGAATCTTTGTATCTAGGGTAGTCATATAGTTTCCCTGAGGGATTTTTTAGTTTTATATCCAACCCTAAAATTAAGGGTAGTTTACTGAATACCAAAAAAGAGTAAAAAACGGATTTTCTCAAAATCGGCTCAAACTATTTTGATTAAATTTCATTTCTAAACATTATAAATATCATAAACAAAATGGATACTCTCAATATTTCTGCAAAATGACTTTAAGGGCTCCGGTTTGATGCGTAAATTATCTTTTTTTATATAATATCTCCTAAACTATTTGAAACATGAAATTACTTATGATTACAAATTTGTAGGTATATTTATAAAACAAATATTTTATTTGAAGCATATTTTTATAAAAGCAGTAACTTTCAAGCTATACGCAAATACATATACTTTTTACTTTTAGAACACAAGAGGCAAAGTATTGTGACCGTAAAAAAAACTAACGTGAAATGTTAATGGATGTCGACGTCTCATGACTTCCCGAACCCTAAAAAGTGATCTTTGCAATAAAGTCTGTCTTTATATCTCTTTAAACTTAAGATTAAGAATAGTTTAATAAAGGGCAAAAAGATAAAAAATAAAATGATTTTCTCTAAATCGGCCTTAACGATTTTGATAGAAATTCGTATCTATGGGTTGATTAAGATTATAAATAAACTGGTTATTTTCATTTTAACACGAAAATGAATTTTAGGGTATTTTACAGAAGCAGAATCTTCCGCATCTCCGCAACTATTTGATATACTAAATAACTTACCATTGCAAAATTGTAGTAGTATTAAAAATATAAAAACTTTAATATTAAATATATTTTTATAAAACCAACAGTTTGAGATATTGGCAAATATATTAATACAATTGTGTGAGCTTTGGATGTAAAGAGATACTACTTAAGTTTAACGCAATAATTTTCCAATGCCATAGAATAATTAAATATAAAGTCTCCAAAAGCTTATGTTGTTTTTCTTTAAAGCTCTTAAGAGAAATGTTTGTACATCAATCATCTATATTCATTTTAGACTCAATAGTCAATATTTACATTTTTTATTGGTCAAAATTTATAAATTATGAATTTAAGAGCAATGCGATGGCAGAAGAATTGAAAAACCGAATAAAATGTCGAAAATGTCACCGGAAGTTGTAATTTTAATACAATGTGTTAACCCTTGTGGACCCAACATTGATCTTCTTTATCGGTCCAAGCATTTTAATGAGGACATTAATACTTTAAAAACAAAATCATAAAATTTAAAACCGGGATTAGATTTTTTTTTACAATTGTATAATTCAATATTTGCTTGGGTTTGCTAGTGTATATTATTTCGTTTACCATATATTGCGAGTTTTTAGTAAATATATCAATTTTCAAACAATATAGCGAGAAAGTCCGCGCGGAGTTCCGAATATTAGTTAACGTGTAATACATTTATTTTAGACTTGTCATCAACATATGTTTTAGTCCAGTTTATGATGCTTTATTAATTATATGTTTAATTTATTCATATCTGACAACATGTTGTTCACTAGAAGTAAATCGTAACGATAAATTTTTTAAATTACAATTTATTTTAATACATCCATTAAATTGTTTTCTTTATGTAAATTTCTAGAATACTTTATCTAAGTCTTAACTTTAATTCATAATAAATTATTACAATATACAGCCGGTGACTTAGGAAGACAATTCGTAGTAAGTTATTAATTCAATGATTGGATAAAATGTAATTTTAAAAATATCTTATTGTAAAACAATAGTTTTTTAGAAAAAATATTAAATTTGGAAACATTTTTAAAGCTGTTAAAATAAGTTTTTAGTAATTCGATTTCGATTTCAGTTATATATGTGAAAACCCTATATTAAAGCAAACTCCAATGTTTATTCAATATCCTTAGTAATCTTCTCGTCTAAGGTGTCAAGCTCGAATTAGAGTGAATGGCTTATGATAGAGATGTCGATGTTAGTATATAAAACAAGTGTAACGTGATGTAGTTTCATGAATGTGAAATGTTACTGTGATTTCAATACACCCACACCATACTAATATGGAAACATTTCTTCTAAGCTACTCTCCCAATGCCTACAACTGAGAACAAGGGTGCCTGCGTCCACTGAGAATGCATAGCGGTTAATTGACACCGTTTACTATACTGCCACTACCAGTGGGTTGAGGACGCCACTGGGCTAACAGGAGGCGTTCAGGTGACCGGATATTTATACTTGATTGGATTGAAAGTCACGGTGTATTTAAACCCTGGTGAAAATGGGTTGCAAGACCAGGTTGCCTATTATTCTGGTGACCAAAACTACTAGAAACAACTTCAATGTTATAGGAAGAAAATAAAGTCGCATTATTACATATATACATATATCAAGAGTGTATGTTTATTTATTGGCTAAAAAACCTAATATATTCTGTTTTTAATTGTTGTCCATTATATGGTTAAAGGAGGATTGCTGAAGAATTTATTGAATTTTTGAATTTCCCATTTTGCTCTGATAGTTTTAAAAGTCACCACTATCACTATTGTGTATATTAAATAAATAGTTTAAAAGGGGAAACCGTCAACTTAATGCTAGTATAGATTTTGAGGACACTGATAACTTGAAATGAGATACTTTCCCAATGCGTAGTAGTTTATTTATGGAGGTAGCTGATTTGGAACATAAAAACCACTAAACAAAATCCTCATTCAATTTGGAATATATTTAGTATTGAGTCTGAAAATAATTACTTTATAGTTTGCGGAGGGATAGAACTATGCTTTCTACTAATTACTTTGATCTCAGAACTGCAATATTCCAGGTCAAACGTCTTTGAAAAAGAGCTAATTGCATATTTTAATTACTTTTTTAAATATTATAAGTCTTTAAAAACGGGTTCATAGTTATTTAGATACATGTTTTTCCTCTTTCCCTTCCATTTAGGGGTAAACAAAACGTTTTGTTTTAAAAAAAAGCTTAATACCTTGAGATTTTTGAACGACTGGGACGTGTCTCTGCTCTCAGCTATGCATCCCCCCTTTAAAAAAACTATTATGGTATTTAATCATCCCAAAGGTTTAATAAGAGGTGGGGGGTGAGAAATTACTCACTAAGTTTTTATTAATGTAAGAGGTAGAGAAATAAGATAATATCTAGACAGCAAATAGTCAAACTTTAAAGAAATGAAAGATCTACCTTAAAGACAATTTGGAAGCCCCTGAAATAAAGTGAGATACTATTCGTGAGCTATATATGTATTGCATTTTGCATACTTCAACTATACTTGGGGGCCTTAGCGTTTATATCTTTGCAATACGCAATCATATTTGTGACGTACATATATATATGTATTTCTATTGGTATGTAAAATCAAATTAGTAAATGATTTATTATCCTGTAGCTTAGGTTGAGCGTGGTGGTATGGGAGCCATTCAAATACTAACCGACATGTATTCTAGATATGAGGCTGTTTCTGGTAGCTAACATAAATTAAGGCATACCAATAAATAGCTGGGATGTATAAATTGGCGCTAGGTGTGGTCAATTAAAGTTATGACAAACAAATAAAAAATATTTGTGGCACCTCCTGTACGAGATACTATTTGCAAAGTAGATATGTATTGCGGTTTGCTCATCCATACATTAACTGGCGTTACTGTGGTAAGCTGTGAAGCCTGCCTCAATGTAGTTGGATAAGAATCTTTATTGAAAGTTATAAAATTTACAAAAACCAATTTAATATATTAATACGTCAAGATATGTGTTAAGTAGTGGTAATTATCATGGATAGTATCAATACTTATTAAATATTTTAACGAATAAAGACCTGCTTCTGTGGCCACATGGTTTAAGGCGTCACTTTAAAACAATATTAGACTGCTTATTACAGATAGGGGTTCAAATCCAGTTTATGTGTAATGAAATATATTTTAATAAGTGGTTTTTCACTATCCTTCCACTCAAATGCGTTTACACTGCCTTTAAACTAAACCTACCTTATCTCTAACTCACCAGAATAATTATATATGCGTATAGCCTGAATAGGAAGTGAAACACGGTGCTAAATAAAATTAGTTAGGTAAAATATGATCTATGTTAAACATGAACAAATATGTTTGTTTTTCTAAAAGTTCCTGCCTGTCACAATCCTACTATTTATACGATCTAGTTTTTTGTTTATTGATTTTTTTGCTTCGTATCTTACTTAATGTTTGAATGGACGCATCACAACTATTGGGTCACGTAAATATGTAATGATCAGCATTTAAAATGGCTAGCGTTAGTCCCACATTACAATTGGGCTACATATACCAGCTATGAAACAAGGTTGTCCATAGACATATACATACAAATTATATAAATCACTTCGTGTAGTGTTCCAGTAATTGAAATATGAAAGATTAGTTTATGTGGAGCGAAAGGGGCAAAAAAAAAATTAATATAAAGTAACAAATTTTCAATGTATCATGCTGCTACTGATGGTAAAGTTCGCTGGAGATGTGTAAACAAAAAGTATTGAGCAAGAGGGTACACGGGCAACATAAACAGTAATGTTATAATCGATGGTGAAACAAATAATAATCACAAAGTGGTGAAAAATATAAATCGACAAGTTACACGCAATGGTGTAAAGCGAAGAGCTAACGAATATTTGTGTGAGAAACCATCTAAACTCATCCGTTCTGAGTTGGAAACACATCATTCAGAAGATGTTACAACGCATGATATTTCCTTGGTACGAAATACCATTTACATAGCCAGGTGCGATGCTGTTTAGAAACTGCTGATGAATCAAGAAGTATTAAAGGTTGTTGAAGGTTAGTGACTTTTATTATTGTTCAATATGGTTTTTATCAAATAAAATTGAGGTGGTAGTTAGAAGATGGGCCCATTTGTAAAACATATTCTTTGAGATAGAAGGGGTTTAAGTAAAAAAAAAGGATTGTAATCGTTAAAAAAAATCCATCTCAAGATAATGATGAATCTTTACCTCCTATGTGAGCCACAACATAAAAAGTGGGCTATTTATTATTTAAGTTTGACTTATTTTATTGTGACCCTAGTCCTAAAATTAAGGGTAGTTTACAAATGAGTGATGTTTTGGAATAATATTAATTTTTTTTAAATCACTCTTACGATTGGGTTAAAAATAAATTTCTAGGATTTGTTTTACATGACATCACCACCTTCTAAATATAACTGTAGGCCAATACTTGTTTTTGGTGTAGAAAATAATTTATATAAAGTGTACTGATGATTAATTTTTCAAAATTGATTAAAAAAATCCTTACAATTTTGTTTAAAATTGGTATGTTGAGACCAATTTACATGATAAATAATAGTATATGTTTGGGTTTAAAAAATAAATTAAGGTGGTTTACTTAAGTGCGAATCCAACAACAAGCCTGTAAAGTGTTTGACATGGCTTGGCATTTATTGTGTATCAAATACGATTTTAGTTAAAGCAGGCAAGTAAGCCCAAACATAAAAAGTTGTTTGTTTATTTTGTATGTTCCAATGTCAGTCAATCCTAATACGTATATCTGTACCAGGATGTTTTTTATTGTAACCGTAGCCCGTAGCCCTAACATTAAGGATAGCTACTTTATACTTACCTAATCACTATAATTTGTACTTATATGTTTTTTAAGTCTATGCACAACCTTGTCCCATTACAGGTATACGTGAACCGAATTTAATGTTATTAAGTTTAATAGATATATATCTTTTAAACTTTCCTGATCAACGAATGTGGCCCAATCTATATGTGAGCTTAATAAGAGAACTTGGTCTCACCCAATTGTAATACTTCGGTTTGAATTGTCCACCAAGAACTCTCTTATTTCCTCTCTTACTATGTGTAAGACGAATGAATACAAGTCGTAAACATGGGATATAGCATTATCTAGCCACGAGATTATTGGGGTTCATTATAAGTGGGAACACCCCATCCACTAACTGTGCCCCTTCCCCTCCTATATTCCTCCTCTTTTAAATGAAGCATTTCTAGAGGAGGTGGTAAGACCGAGTAATCCACGTCGGTAGACATGGACGAACAGATGTGGTAAAAAAACACGTCACGTTCATTTGTTAGTTTGGCTGATCATGGGTATCATGGAGTTCGTGTCGCACCAAGGGTAGTTTTAGTCTAAATAGATTTCTACACTCAATCTACGCAAATACTGTTACTGTTTTTTTAAATTCAACCTTCTTCATACCTATACCAATATTATAATTAAATGTGGAAAGCCCGGGCATGTATTAAGATGTGGTTCACACAAACCCGAAAATAAGCTACAATGTGGTTGTTTTATTTTAAATGGGGGAAGTTTAAACATATTGATTGCATTGACATTGTATAGTTGATTTATTATATCCATTCCTAATCAACTCAATCAAATCCTTCGCACCACTTCTGTTGATAAATATTCTGGTTTCCAAAGTGAGAGATGTTTAAATCTTGATTTTTCATGAGATATATCTCCATTTATATGTAGATAATATCGTTACAGGATGATTAAAGAGTGGCGTATTTCTATTCGACGTTTCTCGTTTGTAGACGAATATAAAAGTGCCTTTAGAAATATCATGGAAAAATAGTTTCTTAAATATAATCAAAGTTAAAAATTGACTCACTACGGGATGATTTTATTTAGAAGACAAAGACGTAACTATTATTACTCTAAAGTAATAATAGGAATATTATTTAAAGTGTATAAATATAAAGTATGGTAATCTCTCAAAAGAATTTAGAGTGATTCGTGAGTGCATATAGATTTACGCTTTTGTATGTTTATTAAATGTGTTATAAAAAACGTTTCACAGGTATTACGCGTGTATGTTTCGTTGGCCAATTTATAATAACTAAATATTATTTATTTCAAAAATTGAACGCATCCCCATTGACTTACTATAAATGTTATGGGTTTAACATATTACTATTTTACATTCGGTTTCGAAACTAGCTTAGCCTATAACTACCCAATAAAAATAAACACTCATTTGTTGCCTTAAAATATGAGCGAGGAATGACCCTAGGCATGGGACGATTCCTGGATAGTTCAGTGGTTAGAGCACTGGCGTATACTATTAAGCCAAAGGTCCTGGGTTCGATTTCCGTGTAAAGGTGTCATTTTTCAATTTTAAAAATGTTATTTATACGCGGCTATAACCATGATAATCATATATAATATCTTCGCTATTAAATCCATTATTACTCTTTATGCTTTATATTTGCGTCAGTATAAAATACACTCCCAAGCCAATACGGTTTGATACAAATGGGTGCGCACCAACATGAAATACATGAACAAGCCGATATGGTATGATATGAGCCGGGTGTGCACCAACATAAATAAAACGTATTGATAACCATGTAATATAAAAAAGAGTTCACGATTTTTTTTAAAATAAAAACGTAAGAAACTAATAATATGAATTACGGACTAACGTGTGTAAACATAAAAAAAACCAAACCGAGCTGATTTGGACAGTTTTATACCAATCTCAAGGAAACAGCCAAAATGCTTCACCAGTTCACACATTTCAACAGCTCACAACGGGATGTAAATATAATGGGCCCGGAATATATTAATTATCCACGTTTCAAATAATAACGGACTGTAACGTCAGATCTTATGTCCGTTAGATAATAAATTTGAGTGAGCTCATTATAAGATCTCACTCTGTATAGTCCTATTTCTGTAATTCATGCGAGTGGTTAGTAGAACTCCCACGTGGTCGCGCTAGTGTAGTACTTTGGTAAGAAGCCCAACTAGGATTAATGTCTCATTTAATCCACAGCCATCCAAGCAAGTACCAGTTGGTCGACTACTCTCTTGGATAAAGTATAAAAGGTACTGTTATTTATAGGATTTATTTTTACCTCTAAATTAAGTCATGTCCGTGGTATGGTATTTTTTTAAATGCTTCTTTGGTACAGTACCACAACGAAATATTTTGGATTGATATTAGCTCAAAGCTTAAAAGATAATTTTATTAAAGTAAAGAAAAAACATCAATTCTCCCGGTCATGTATTCATCATGACGTAAAAGAAAACCGCTAATTTCATTACTGATACATATTTTTGGCCTTTAATAAATCAAAAATTAAACACTTTGGTCATTAGTCAGACATGTCATATGGTGTTTTTAATATTTGGATAAACAAATATTTCACTTTATAAACAAATTTTTACATACCGATCTATTAGGTTCCTGCATTTGGGAAAAATATAAATTATTTTTAATGCCTAGCTAGGGCAGTTATTATCAGGATATTAATAGCGTGCCCATCAACTCTGTGACACAATCAGATCGAAATCATATAATTATACGAACACTATTACACATGGATTTTTTATGGTTAAACATTAGTGGAGATAGAGAGTAAATAGATGCCCCTAATACAGAACATTGTTGAAATATTAATTTAAATTTGTATAAAAAACTGCATTGAGAATACCATTTTTAACCATTTTAAAATAGCATCAACGCTAAGAATTGTGCATAAATATTTATTCTGTCATAGTAGGGGCATGCTGTAGTTATTAACAAGAAACTTGATCGCTTTGTCCCCCATCTTCACCATGGAAAATTTCGAGTATTCATTTCAGTACGAATACACTGTACACATTTTTGGCTTATCGTAGGTCATATCTTATTATCCCTTTAACTTCTATACCTCGCGCGAGCCGGGAGCTGAGTAGGATCTGCTATGATGAACGCTCTTAAGGTGCGGCAGAAGGGCGCACGAGTAATTTTGCAGTTTTTACAGCATTACATTTTTTTGACTAAAATAAATCAAATATTTCTCAAGTAGCAATGTAGAGTTTAGTTTTCTGCACATGTTAGATCTTGAATTTCGGCAAAGGGTGTCCTGGAATGTTGTCAAACCATTTTAAATAAAGAGAAAAACTTTTGACAACATTCCAGGACACACTTGACCGATATTCAGGATCTGTTGATATTAACATGTGCAGAAAACTTAACTCTATGTTGCTACTGGAGAAATATTTGATTAATTTTTGCCAACAAATTTATATTCTATAAAAACTTAAAAATACTTACACTCCCTTCTGCTGCACCTTAATAAACTAACATTAAAAATCGAGGTTCACATGGTAGAAAAGTGGAAAGTTCAATTTTAATTCAAACAGAATTAGTTCCACCATCTGTTTGACAATGATAAGACCTTTATAATTAATGTTAGATTAGGGTTAACAGACGTATCTGTCACGTTTAAATTAATTTATTTAAAAATGCTTTTGCTGGGATCCTCATTGGCTGAAGATATAAAAGTTGTCCTGAAATATGTGTGTAGTGTGACTTAACCCCTTCACCTCTTATACCTCTCAATTGTAAAAAAATATTTTAAAATCAATATTTAAATATAATTTACACGAAATTGAGTCTCCTGGAAAATCATGGAAATTGTAATGATGGTTTTTACATAACTTTTCCTTCCTGAATCATGCCTTAACGAGTTAAAATTATTGGTTTGTAAATGATAAACACCAAAAATATTTTTGAGATTTTTAACTATTAATATTGGCTTGATTTTCGCAACTAATTGTGTCAGATTTCCATTTTTTTATCCGTTGTAACTGAAAACAAAACAGGTTAACACTCTTCAAGTGTTATAACTCAAGTAGCGTAGGTGAGATTTGAGTATTTATTAAATTATTAGAGCTTAACCTAATTGTCTTTAATAAAAATTCAATAATCCCTTTAATAATTATTAAATTCATAGAGAATAACCGATTATCTCGAGGTTTGAGATATATATTGAAATATAATATGTTAAAAATTTAATTAATACGTTTTAAGTAATTGACAAATTGATTAAAATTTTAAATCTAAATCACATTAGTTCAGCTACTAAATGAAGAACCTTTTTAATAGCTACCATAGAAAATAAATGTTACGGAACTCCGTATGGACTTTCTCGCTATATTGTTTAAAAATTGGAGATATTTACTCAAAATTCATAATATAATATACACTAGCGAGCCCAAGAAAAAGGGGTTCTATACATATGTAAAACCATTTTAGATTCATTTATTTTAATTCATAACTTTACTTTGAAATAATTAACGTCTTCATTTGTATATCTGTACCAATAAAAAATATTTATATTGGGTCCCCAAGGGTCACACCTAAATTACATTTTGACATCCGGTTAGAATTTTCGTCATTTTACTAGGGAACGCACATCTTTTTGTTATATTATTGCTATTAAATCTCTATTTTTTAAATTTTGACCAATAAAATAGGTAATTATTGACTATTGAGTCCAAAATGAGAGATAGAATCGTTATAAACAATTTTGAGAAAATGTACTTTTTGTCTTTTCATCCTTAAGTAGACTGCTATTTATTTTAGAGTTTAGCCAGACAAACACACAGACAAACGGCTTTGCTAATAGAATATATATATATAGGTGTATAGATGGAAAACTTTTGGTTTTATAAAATATATTTCACGTAAATTATATTTAATGTAAATAGATCCACATGTATGTAATGATAAGTAATATTAACATCTAAAGACTTATAAAGACAAGATTAAAAATTAGAAATTACACATCAGATCGGAACCCTTAAAGTGATTTTGACGAAGATTTGAGAGTAGCCATTTCTTTTTTAATATTTACTAAAGCTTAGAAATGAAACGTAATCACAATCGTTAAAACCGATTTTTTTCTCTTTCCATCCTTAAAAAAGCTACCCTTAATTTAAGGGTTGGATATCCACTTCCAAAAATTATTCTATGTAAATCTACGAAAACCCTAGATACCAAGCTTTAGCCCAATCGGTACAATAGTTTAGGCTCTAGCCCGCGGTACAGACAGACAGACAGATGGACAGAGACAGACGGCATTGTGAAAACCACTTTTTAAGTTTCGGCGGGTCATGAGAAGTTGACAAACATCAAAATCTCGAGTTAAACATCTTAGACACTCACAATACTTGCTCTACCTGTAGGGGCCTAATGTAGCAAGAAAGTAAAAATATTAATATTGGGTCCCCAGGGGGCAACACTTCGTATTAAAATGTAGAATTCCGGTTTAAAATGTTCAACATTTTATTAGGGGTAGCACATATTTTGGCTATTGCAATGCTATTAAATTCCTCATTTATAAATGTTGACCAATAAAATAGGTAAATATTGACTATTAAATATAAAAGGATAGAGATAGATCATTGTTGTACAAACATTTCCCCTAAGAGGTGGTAAGAAATAGAACATACATTTTTTGGGAGACTTGCTAATTTCTTACTCTATGGCATTAGAGAACTATTGAGTCAAAACTTAAGTAGTAGTATCTGTTTACAAATAAAGCTCACAAAATTGTATTAATATATTTGCCAAAATCTCAGAAACGGTTGGTTTTATAGAAATATATTTCATTTAAAAGATTTTTATTTTTAATAATACTACAATTTTGCAATGATAAGTCATATTGTATCTCAAATAGTTGCCGAGATACGGAAATTTACGATTCTGTTAAGTACCTACCCTAAATTCATTTTCATGAAGAAAATCGGTTTTTTACTCTTTTCACTGTTTATTAAACTACTCTTAATTTTGGGGTTAAAAATACACACAGACAGACGGCATTGCAAAGATAACTTTTTAGAGTTTAGGGTCACGAGACGTCAACATCCATCAATATTTCAGGGAAGATTTTTTTTAAGGTAGCAATACTTTACCATTAGTGTTTGAAAAGTTAAAAAATATTTAATATTTGTGTATAGCTTGATAGGTATTGGTTTTATAAAATTATGTTTCGTATAAAATATCTGTATTATAAATATATCTGCATATTTGCGATGATAGCTAATTTTATATTTCAAATATTTTCGGAGATATGATAAAAAAAAAGTGAATATACGCATAACTCTAAATCCCTTAAAGCCATTTTGCCAAAATATCGAGAGTAGCTAATTTGTTTGGAATATTTATAAAAGTCATGAATCAAATTTAATCAAAATCGTTAGAACTGATTTTAAGAAAAACTACATTATCTCTTTTTTGTCCTTCAGTAAACTATCCTTAATTTTAGGGTTAAATATTCAATCCCAAAATATTCCTTGGGCCAACTCAACGAAAACTAAATATACCAGGTTTAAGTCAGATCGATAAAATAGTTTAGGCTCTAGTTAAAGGGACAGACAGACGGAAATTCAAAAAACACTTTTTCGGATCCGGCGGATAATGAAACGTTGAGATTTATCAAAATCTTGAGCTCAATTTTTTTGACGATCACAATAATTTCTGTACTTTTAAGATTGCGAGAAAGTAAAAACCTACAACATAAATCGTTATTCCTAAATCCAAATATTGTTCCTGCCAGATTTGATTAAATATATATAGGTACGCATTTGGAAGTTATTGTGAAACAAACTGAGTACAATGCTGATTGTGAAAAGTCTAGATTCAGAACAGGGCCAAATTGGTCTAAACTGCGAACACACCCAAAAATGTTATGGCCATCTCAATATCCAATGTCAAGATCGCGAACGGGTAAAAGAGCAACTCTTCGGAATTCCTACTTTTTGGTGGTGACACGGGTGAAGAGATTACTGGCAGCACCCACCGGCCACCAGGGCTTACCTCCTGAACAAGCTTACTCTAACCTAACCTAACCTAGCCTAGCCTGACAAATCTAATCTAACGGACCCTAGCTTAACTTAACTTAGAAATACCTGCATAAGTTATTTAGTTAAATTAAGACTAACAAGGTTGAAGGAACGTACAACTGCTGGGCCCCATGGGCCTCCCCTATAATAAAATAAGTTGTAGGATGGCAAATCCATCTCAACCCCTTCCCCTATATCAAAAATATCATGTTCGCAATAAGGACTGTTTGGAATCAGGAGGCCACCAGCAAATTAATTCATTTTGGGGCGACTGTGTTTTTTATTTATATTTTTAGCATCGTATCATACTAAATGTTCACGTTATACGATTATGTAGGCTACTGTTTATTCTAATGAGTTAAGGATGAAGAAAATTTTATTTAGAGAAAGTGTGCCCACATTTTCCTGGAAGTAGATTGGAAAACTAATAAGGAAAGACCACCTTCAATACACCCAACCTGGATTTAAATCCTGATCTTCCTGTCATTGGCAGTGTAGTATATGTTGAGTAACGCCTTAGACCATGCAGCCATTAAAGCAGCACCACCATTGTAAAACAGATTATTGGGTCAAAAAACCATGTGCATATGCTGTTTGGGTTTGCTCTAAATAATGTCCCTACCATTTTAGTTAAAATTAGCCCGCAAATTTGGCAAATATCATGGAACATACATCCAGACAGATGTTATAACTTGTCCATTTGACATTTAATCTAAGTTATCGCTGCACTCATTAAACTAGGAATGGGTGATGTATAATTTAGAGGAAATATACCAGCCTTTGGTTGGAGGTAGAGTGGGAAACAATTTTAAAAACATGAAACACCCCAATATAATTCTAATTCACTGGCAACTCAGGCAAAACAATGCTCTTTACATTGAAAAATATTGCCTGGACACAGGAATCAAACTCGATACCTTTTCCATTTTAGAAAACCTTCTTAAGTAGTTTAAAGTAAGCAGCGGTAACAATTAAAGTAAAGACACAGATAGAAAACTTAGGAATAGCTATAACAAAATATCGCTTGTCGTACTGAGCTTGACTGCTGAGGATGGGGAGATCGAGATTCGAATCTCGGTCGGATGAACTGGGGGTGGTTTTTCCTAAATGGTTTTCCACTCTCCCTCCACGAAAGTGCGGGCTCACTTCCTCTAATTCAATATACCCAATTCCTAATCCATTAGCGTAATTAGTACTTAAAGCGTATAGCCCGAACGGGTAGTAAAACGTGGTGCTAATTATTATTATTATTATTATTATTAATATAACAAAATATAAAAAATTTCAAATTAATGAATTAGATAGTTTTAAAATTGGTAGATGAGTTTGATTATATTTTGATTTTAATGAGAAATAAAATTACATCTAAACTTTTTTTTATATAAATAGATATAACATCATCAGCTGAATTAAAACACAGGTTGACAGCAAGTCTAAAATAAACGTATAACATATTAAAATTTATTTACAAAACTTCGATACAATAAAGTAAGGACAAAAACTAAGTTTAAGTATCAACAGTGTTGTAAAATAGGTTATAAAGTTAAATTATTGTGTTAGCATCTCCCAGTGAAGTTTAATAAAGAAATTAAATGTTCTTTCTTTATAAAACTTCATTGGGTGATGCCAACATAATAATTCAATTTTATAACCTATTTTACAACACTGTTGTTCTTTAAACTTTGTTTTTGTCCTTAATTTATTGTATCCAAGTTTTGAACTACATTTTAATATTGTATATGTGTATTTTAAACTTGTCACACCATGACTAATTCAGTTGGTGATGTAATATCAATTTATTGAAAAAATAATAATTATAAGCCCTTTTTTTGCTCATTAAAAGCAAAATATTATCAATCTTTCTAATATTAAAGTCACTTAACTCATCTACCAATTTTAAAACTATCTAATTCAATAAATTGACTATCTATATATTTTCTTATAGCTATTCCTGAGATATCTACCTAAGTCTTACCTTTAACCTTAACCTTTGGCCTAGCTAGTAAAAAATTAGCCTGAGCATGGGATGACTTCTGAATATCTCAGGGGTAAGGGCATTGGCGTACTAATCCATAGGTCTTGGGTTCTATTCACGTGTTCAGGTGACATCTATAAATAATAAAATATTTAAATGTGACCATAGCCGTGACTAACAACTATTTTAGTTTGGATATTTAATCCATCAAGACAAGATAATGTTGACGCCTTAACTAACGGTTCCATCGATGCAGGTGTTATCCTAAACGCAAAATAAACCCATTTGTGTTTTAATACCTCTGTTAAAATATTAACGATAACAATAACTAATATTTGTTTTGAAGGTTTTGAGTCCTATATTTTAAATGAAACTAATATTTTCATGCTTGAGCCATGCCAAGTGAATAATAGTTTCTGACGTTTCAGTCTAAACCACAACAGTTCTCATTTGGGATGCATGATGAAACAAACTATGTGGACAAGAACTGGATATTAAGTTATAGACATTTCTAGTAATTCCATCCGAACCAATCAGAGCTTTATTTTATTTAACCTCGTCATACTACCTGCTCAAGTTAAACGCATATATGATAATTACACTATCTGGACAGAAATGAGACAGGAGGAGTTTTATAGGTAACCTCCCACATTTGCGTGGAAGGAGGGTGGGAAACCATTTCAGAAAACCACCCTCAATAGAGTTGACTGAGATTCTATCTGTAATCTTCCTATTATCAATCAGAAGGTTAGTCTAACATGAGTGTGACGCATTTGACCATTTGGCCCCCTTAAGTGGGTATCAGAGCTAATAGCTTTTTGTTATTTATTGATTTTAACTCATAGTCTGTGCCAATAAATAATCGATATGATTGCATAAGTCGGGCTTATTGTAGTATATTGAAGATATTGTGAATTTAAGTTAGATTTGGTGGCCTAGTAAAGGATGTTTAATGCACCCGTTGAGACTTTGAATTATTGTGGGGTAAATTCTTGCCAAGCTTATGACCTTCTTTCCTTTTCATACAATATTTTGAGAGTGTTAAATGATATCAATGTCATCTCTGATATCTTGGTTATTGTAGCTGGAAATGTTATCACTGGTCTCTAAATCATTTCATAGAGTATAGTGGTTGGTGTTTAGGAAAGCTAGAGGGAATAGTATGTGGAGTAAGTAAGCCATACCACACCTCCCTATACAAACGAATGAATAAATACGTGGGAAAGTTGTTCAAGTACTACGTCATGCTAAAACCTCTTTTTCAGATATCATCAGACCTGGAGAGAGGCCCTGAAGAGTCTATTCCAAAATAACAACACCATTGTAATTCATGCTGACAATGAGAACATGACGATAGTAAATAAACGCACCCAATTGCTTGGCTAAAGCTCACACACCACTAGAAACTTTATCAAAACGCTTTAACTGATAACCCTTTGGCTAGTAAATCACTACACCATTCCTCTAGAAATAAAGGGATCTCTTCTATCTAAAGAAGTCACGACTCCAAGCATTCTATAGTGTTCCCAAAATTCCCATAGTGGGAATGCCATCTGGCTCGTATTTACCGCAGTTGGGGCCCCCAACCCATGTCTTAACGAAATATATCAACAAATATCCTGCAACTAATGACGCTGAAACTCAAATTATACGTGAGGGCAGACACTTCGTAGATATATTACACATACCCTATGTTAAGCATTGACATAGTATTTCTAGTCACCAAAATACCAATAGTGGGCCCCATTAAGATTGTCCGAGACTAATTGAGAACCAACACCATCTCACAGGACATATCAGTTTTTGCAGGCAGTCAAACATTTTCAGAAGATATGTTGATGGGATATCCCCTATCACCACTTTCGGCCAACTTCTTCCCAACAAGCTTTGAAGGGGATCATTCAAGCACACTGATGCTATAAGAGTTGGCAACGCTACGTTGATAATACCTTTGTCGTCAGGATACATGGAACTGATACCCTCAACAAATTTCTAGATCATTATTGTAGACACCCAACCATCACATTCATAATAGAAATAAAGTTATACAGCAAACTATTGAGTATAGATGTGCTAGTCTTCAGACGTGAGAACAGCATCTTAAGTAAGACACACATTGTGCAGGAAATCAATGCAAACAGGTAGGTACCTCAATGCAACGTCTCACCATTATCCCTTACAGAAGAAGTCTGTTATATCCACCTTCATTAATAGATCCAAACTTGTTGTGATGTGAATGATCTAGTCTTAAGGAAAAACTAGATCATATGCACAAAGAACTAAGATCAAATGGTTATGCATTCAAGCAATTTAACATACTTCTCAGAAATAAGATATCCCAATGAGATAATATACTGAGAGAATATAGCTTACTTACCCTATATTCACAATCCACTGATATAAATTAGCCAGATTATTAAATAGACATGACATATATTCGTTCTCAATACCAAATCAAACCAGCTAAAGATCGAGCACCATGGGAAAACCCAGAATATTTGTACAAACTATGCTGTTCCTATGGTCAACCTTACATAGGAAACTTAGGAAGCTATATTACTCAATCTACAAGGGTAATGGAGCCAAGTCAAGAAACCAAGAATAATAACCAAATTTCTGCTAGTGTAGAGCATTTCCTGAACATCAACCACTAAATCCTATTTAATGATTTCGAGGCCGTTGTCAACATTTGTAACTACATGAACCAGTTATCAGAGAGGTAATCAAGATCTTTAAACAACCTCTAAAAACGGAAAAGTAGTATGATTATAAACTTATAAATAGTTGGATCCCACTACTTAAATATGCTATGGTCCTTTACTAGATCACCAACTCTAACTTAAATGCTTCAAAACTGTCAATTTCTAAAGATAAGCCAGACTCATCCATTCATATTGATTAATGAGTTTCTAAGACAATGAGTAATTATCAACTAAATCACGAACAATTATTGTTTGGTTTGGGTGAATCTACTAGTAAATTCTGTAAATTGATTTCAAATTTTTATCCACACCTTTTGTTTCATCACTTTTACCCCAGCTGATGGCTGTTGTAACTACAACTGAAATGTTGGAAGTTATTATTCCATTAAATTGACTCACGCCCGAAAACCTTAGCTAAAATAATTACTTTGTCTGATATTTTTAGAGAAAAGTTTAGTTATTTATAGTGCATAGATGTATTCGTTGGGACTTTTATAATTTTATATATAAAGAGTTGTATCTCTTTCCTTAGTACTTTAATGTTCGTTTCTCTCCATTGTAATTTCCAGTTTTATTATTATTTTTATTTGTCCTTTTATATTGTTATATGATTGTATTGTACGTTATCTCACTTTATCTTTCTAGAATTTAATGAATTTTGTTGAGTCTACACTATTTTACATATTTAAACAAGTCTTCTTGGTTTTTATTAGGTTTTTTATTATTAATGTCTGACAATGGAATCTATTTGATTGAAGACTAATTTCTATACATAGATTTAGAGAACGACACTTTAAACTAACGAGAAGTGAGATGTATTTATTATACTGGGAAAGTTAATTTGTAGAAAACTCTACGAATTGTTTTTATAGGGATGGTTGATACACAGCTTCTGAATGATTATATTAACTGACGATTTACATAAACAATTAATTCTAAGACCCAACATTCAGTTTCCTTAAGCATAAATACACTGTGAAAGGAAAATTCCAATTTAATAATTGATATCAATAAATGTTTCATCCATGCCAGATATCTAACCTAAGTCCCTTATTATGTAGGCATATGCGTTTCCTACTTAGCCGTAGGACTATAAACAACGCGTTAATCCAAAAGTAAAAATTAAAAATCCACTCTTATAGACAATAATTTTTCAAATGTTTTTAGATTTATAAAAACTTCTAAATTTAAAGCCAAATTCCTCTTTATTGTACATGCCTTACGAACCATTCGGCCTATACATATTTATCTATAATAATGGAGTACAGACGATTAAGGTAGAATTAAGTGGCTATGTACCCGTATTTGTGTGGTTCAATAAAGTAAGGGGGTAAACTATTATGATTAAAAAAACACCTCACTACACTCGACCAGGATTAAAGCCCCAATTTTTCTCTCACCGTTAAATCACACAGGACGGAATTACTTATTTTCTTGTGCATACTGGTTTGAGTTTAATATTTGTGCTTGAAATATTTGAATGGGGGCGTGCAAATGGACAAAAGTGATCACAAATAATAGTAAATACTACATAGCCTAAACCATGTTCCTTTATTAGAGCAATTAGCTTGTTGCCTAATGGTAAAATATATCAGACTAGTATTGTACATGGCTACAGCTGACTGGGAAGTTTTGCACTAATATGTTCTGTTTTTTTTTCTGTATGGTTTCTCGCATAAGATCTTACAATGGTTTCCACAATCCTTTACCACATTAATGTGTGCTATTATTTGAAGCTAATCTTTTCATCCCTATTCATTTCTGGGAAGTCTTTAACAATATTTGTCTTAATAGTTTATATAAACCATCAGTTCAATTTTAAAATTAGCAAGACCACTAAGGAGAAACTCCCTCCCACCCCTTGCTCCAAGACACAGTTCTTCCCAGTAGGAGAATATCTTCTCTGTCTTAGTAGGGATTAATGTCTGGAAGAAGGAGAAGAGTCCTTGAACCATTGCGGACAACACCCCTGGAAATATATATCATGGTTGGCATTTCCCCCTGCAACCTCCCCACCCAACCACTAGTCTTGATCTGTTTTTTCATATTATTTCATCACCAAATGAAATGTGAGAAATCTTGAGGACGTCTGGAAGCTCCAAAAATAGCTGTCACTCAAATTACTCTTTATTTCTTTAGAGTCATTTTTTGCTGGCGCCGTGAATAGCTTCCCGAGCCACTAGTAGGGCTGGATCAGTGTCAGCAGGCTCAACTAAAGTGGTAGATTCTTATCTCTCGTGGTCTGTATTCGACTCGAGTCCATTTAGTCATGATTTCCAATGTTGTGTTTTTCATTTATTTGGGTACGCTCTACTTCAATTTATATAAATTATGGTGGACCTATCTCAAAACCACGTTATTCATCCAGTGTTCTTAAATAAATGTGCCTTTGGAAAAGTCTACATGGACTGTAAGACGTGTAGTAACACTAATACTTCCAGTGGTTTCATGAACTTATTTTAATATAATTGAAAACATATTTACTTGTACTATGCCTGTTTCGTGGTCTTAATTTAATAAGCTATAAATTAATGGGAGGATCAGATATCAAATCTTGGGTTGGGTTAACTGACGTTTTTATAAATTTATAAATGGCGTTTTACTTTCCTTTAACGCAAATGAGGGTACAATTCCTATAATCTCAATATTTATTGTCATATGGGTATTACCCGAAAAGGTAGTAAAACACGTATCTAAGAAATTAAATACGTAATAGGTCACGCCGTCAAAAACTGACAGGATTTAAATAGTTTGGAATTCCGGTGACAAGAGGGTGGAGGCTAGAATACCGGTTGGGTATAAAGGAACAATTCCAACATGTTATTTTTCACCGTAGTTTTCCCCTACTACTCTCCCCGTTAGTATGGGTATGTAATTTTTCAAATCCATACTATTATGATCAAGTCACTAATACTGTGGGTTTCAATGTATCATACATTTAAATGAATTATATCCCATTTTAAAACCGTTCGTTAAAAAAAAAGATTAGAAAATACTTATAATAAATGTATCATAAGAGATTATTTAAAGCTATCGGATAAATAATACCACACACGGAGTAAGTTAAAATCTGGGACTAACACCCCAACCGATAAGAAAATACCACTTCCTCCCGAAATATAGCACAATACTCTTTCAAGGACTCGAACAAAAATTCAAAGTGAAATATGCCACAAAGAACAATAGCACCAAACCAGTCTACCCGCAACATCCTCTTTGATATTCGAATCAAATAATTTGATCATACATAGATTTTATTAAATTCGGTTAAGAGAAAATGCACCCGTTGAATAATAAAATGGAGTGAAAAATCAGAGCACACATCACACTAACGTCACCCACATCAACCTCTCAAGCGTGATAAAAAAATCAAAAGGCTCAAATAATCAAATGTGGGCAAACAATCAAATGTGTTAAAAAAAATTGGCAAAAAATTGTTTGTCAGGGGGAGTGAAACATTATGATGACTTCATATAGTGTCAATTTCCTCAGGAAGGGGAGGTAAGAGAAGGTCAGGGGATGACGTCATCAGGAAAAACCTAGTAGGTTAATGACCTTAGGGAGTAAAGGGAGGACTGAGAAGGGGTCAAGGTGGAAAAGTGTACTGGTACACTTCATAGACTTTAGAGCAGTGGTTATAAATAGTTGACCCGCGAAGGATGTCAGTCTTGCCTGCGTTAAATAAATAAACTGAAATATATATATATATAACCCAACAACATTGTCTTATACCTTACGTCTACCTACCCTGTGCTATACATGCTGATAGAAGAGACGGTGAAGATCATTACGGGAAAGCGGAGGTAATTTAAAAGACAAACAGTTGCGCCAATGTGAGTCAGTATAAAGGTAACCAGTCCGAGTCTAATATATAGCTAAAGAAGAGGAAAGTTTATGGTGAAAATCGGGAATTCAACATTGACTGGAGGGACAAATATTTGTTTATTTTAGAACAGAGAAAAGGGGCAAGCATTCCTGTATGTTAATTGTGCAAGGAATCAGTGTTTGTTTGCAAAGAGTACTATATGAGGAACCATTTTAATACCAAACACGCGATATTTAATCAAAAATCTCCCCTTGGATCTGACAGTTGGAAAACTAAAATATATTCTTTAAGTGCGAGTTATTCAAAATCAACTCTTGTAATGCACAAAGCTGCTTCTCAGCAAACAAACTGTCATCTTGTTTCTCTGAAGTTTGCGTGGCTACTATAGAAGCATAATAAACCTTTCTCTGACTTAGAAAATGTTCAAGAGTGTGCACTCGCTATTATAGCGAACGAAGTATGGGATGAGAAAATCAAATGTAGAATTATTCAGACCATTAAACATGTTCCGCTTTAAAAAGCAATGCGCCTCGTCATATCGAAGATCTTAGTGTAAATGAAAATTAAAAGTTAAGACATTGATATATTGTTCTCAAAAGTATATATAACACTTAATTTAATAAAATAAATTTACTATGTTGGTAGGTATACTAAAGTGATGTTGCAAGACAAATATATGATTACAATTCACTTCCAGCAAAAAACATATGTCAGAATATAAACACTAAACATATAATTACTAATTCATCATAAACTAAGCTACACATATGTTGATGAAAAGTCTAAAAATATATGAATACACGTTAAGAAAGTTGTTACAAAACTCACGAATAAACTATATAATCTGGACAAAACAATTTATTAAGTTCAACTAAATGATGAATTAAAAAGTATATTTTAAAAAAATATATGTTATTCCAAACAAAATGAGTTATAGTGCAGTCATTAGATATTATTGTCCAAAGATATTTAAAATACACAAAATATAATAGAAAAACAATGTTGAGCACTAAACAATGATAAAAAAATTGCTGCTAGAAAAATAAACTTCTTGAAGTGCTAGAAAATTATAATTTTAAATAGTCATACGAATAAACAAAAGAATAAACGAATATACGAGTAAAAACTAAATATCCTAGGAAGGATCCATTATCGTTGTGATAACAAATCTTTAAATCGAAGGATAGGCTACTGCTTAACTAGCGGCGACATGAAAATTAAAATAAACAAACTCTGGTAACATAGCTCATTGAAACTTGAAGCTCTTTGGATATCCATGATGTTTACTATTCAATATTTCTGTTAAGGAGCACATAATTTGTTTACATACTTTGAAGAAATGTAACTTTGATGGTGCTACTTCACCGTGTTGAGAACGTGTAAAACTGATAGTCTATTATAAATGTAAAAACAGAACAAAAGTTTGTGCTAGATTTGAGAATGAGGTTAAACAATAATAGATCATAAGGACGGCATACAGCTGTTTGAAATAAATTAAACAACAAACAGACTTTTTCATACTGCATATTATAGCGTGGAATAAAAATTTAAAAAATCGGTTTCTAATACTTTACACTTATCAATGTATTGATCATGGTAGACACGTTTCATATATAAATTTCAAAAAAAACTGTTAAAACAATTTTCAAATAAATTCAAATAAAAAATCATTTAATTATAAGCTAACATACAATTATTTATAATATTAAAATAATAATAATATATTTTAATATATACTGCAAGACATTTCCCCGATACCTATTTTAAACTAAATCTTTAAGACCAGTTTAGTAAAATAATTTTATTATCTACATTTAAATCAAATTTTTATAGAAAAGCAATATACGTAATTATTTATATTATAAAATAGTCTACTAATTTTTCCAAACAAAATATTTAGAGTAATTTAAAAATTTATATTTAAAAAAATCATTTAACAGTAAAATGGTATTAAATGAGTTTGTTTGATAAAAATAAATTTATAATCTTATTTATACTGTAAAATAACTTATCATATTTTAATTTTGAACCAAATCTTTAGTGCTATTTTTTAAATTTTAAAGATTTTTCGAAAATATTTTACTATTAAATACCTTTAAACGAAATTTCTACCAAAAAAATTAATAAGACATTTTATTAGTAATGTAAAACAGTCCCTAATTATTCATTTAATACCAAATGGTTAATAAAATTTTTAAAACTTTTCAAATTTCGTCAACCACTCGTAAATTAGTCCTAAAAATTATGATGGCAAAAATCCAATATATATTGTATCATTTGTCATTCAAACACTCCCAGATATCCATTTTAAACAAAATTGTTTTAGTAATTTTCCAAAATTTTAGAATTTTCTTAAATTACTAATTAACCAGTAAAATACTCTTAATTTATGTGCAAGGGTGATTTTTTTTTAATCATTAATATAGCATATAAATATAAAGTTTGAACAAAATCCGTCTAACCGTTTAGGATTTCTAGGCCCATGGATAGACGCACAGACATAAAGTCAGATAGAATTTTAAAATTCCTTTTTTGGGGATTCAGGGTCACACAAAACGTAAATATTTAAGGCCGGACATCTTCACAATCACATTTTATTTCTATGTTATAAAGTAAGAATTTATTACTTTCTCATATAATGACCTATCTATGGCGATAGTCAAAACACTTTGGTGGTTTTAATTAAAGCTGTATATTTAGACGTTAAATATCCATATTGAATCGTGAATTTATCTCTAATTCAAAATTAATGCTACATAATTTATCTAATATTTTTTAATTCAACATTTTCCGAAAATTAGTCTTAATGATTTGTTCAAAATTGATAACTGAGGAGGGCCATAAATGTTAAATAGCATTTAATACTTGATTTTATAATTTAAAAATTAATGACACGGTAAGTAATTGATTTCTAAATTTTGTAATTAAACACATTTAAAAAAATAGTCTTAATGATTTGTTAAAAATTGATAACTGCGAAGAGCTATAATAGATAAATAACACTATTTACTGGTTTTTCGGAAATAGGTTTATTTTAAGATTGTAAAGTAATACATGAATATTAATCCACACACTATCAGAAAAATGCGCTTGTGTCGCTACAGCTATTTATTATTTCTACTCATACTATTCATACTACAATATTCGAATACAAATACTTGTAAATAATGTTATTATTTTATATCTAATTAGTGGATCGTTGCAGCGATGTCTTCATATTATTGTACTAAAATTTATTCTAAATTTTTTATTGGGTAAAAAAATATAGTAAGACCTCAATTGACTTTGTAATTAAATGTTTACTCGTCTCAGGCTATCAAATTACATGGGTATTTAGCTTTCGTTGTTTGATTTGAATCAAAACTTATATTTTCCCTCTTCCATCCACGATGAGAAATTTAAAGCAACCTTCCTCCCAACTCTTGAGCTATTCGTTGAACCAAACCACTCAAGTAAGAATTATTAAGATGTTTTTATTTTTATCCAAAGATAAATATTTTATTTACCGATATAAAACAATATGAAAATGATTGTTTCTATGGTGATGTAGGAAAATAATCATTGTACAGTATAGCCTCTGCTCACACAGAAGAAAAATATGAAAAATTCACAAGGAAAATTTATTTTGAGTTTTAGGCTAATATTTTTGCCGGCATCTTGGACCCCAAACCTTTAAAATTGTCTCGTTGGTTAAAATCGGTAACACCGTTTACTCTTAATTTCAACTATCAATAACGGGCTTATTAAATTATATTTAAACATGTGTGTGTGTGTCAGGAGAGAGAATGTGTGTGAGAGAAAGAGAATCGATAAGAGAAAGTGAGAGAGAGTGTGTGAGAAATAGAAAGAAAATTTGTGCAGAAGAAGGCGGGATAAAGTGTGTGAGAGTGTGTGTGTGTGTGTGTATGAAAAAAGAAAGTGTCCATTTTGGGATAAATATTGTGTGAAAGAAAGAGAAAATGTGGGGGCAAGTGAGAGAGTGTTTGAGAGAGTAAATTAGAGAAGGCGAGTTTAGTTTAGAGAGATAAAATTAGAGTGAGCGAGAGTGTTATAGACAGAGAGTAAGAGAGTGTGTTGGAGAGAAAGTTAGAGAGATAGTGAGAAAGACAAATTGAGAGTTTAAGTTTAAGATAAAGAGAGTTTGAGAGAGAGAAAGTGAATTTGAAATAGAGCGAGCAAGATTGATATATAGAGTGATTTAGAGAAAGTTTGAGAGAAAGCTTTAGAGTGATAGAGAGCGAGCGTTTAAGAGATAAAGAGCATTTGAGAAAGAGAAGGCGTTTGAGGGAGAGATAAATTGAGAGAGAGCATTTGAAAGAGAGCTTATGAGAGTATAATAAAATAATGTGAGAGAAATTGTGTGATAAAGAGTGTATATGAGGGTAGATAGTGTGTGTGAGAGGAATAAAGTGTGTGAGAGAGAATTAGATAAGATCATATAAGAGATACTGTGTTATAGAGTGCGTGTGTGTGAGTGAGTGAGGGGAGAGAGTCTGAATGAGAGTGTGTGAGAGCGTTAAAGAGGATGTGTGTGTGTTTGTGAAAGTGTGAGAGAGTGTCAGATAGAGATAAAGAATTTGAAAATATAGATGTTATGCTCAAACATTACGGTTCTTTAAAATATCACCCGCCTCGGTGGCGTAGTTGGCTAACGCGCTTGTCGTGTTGAGCTAGACTGCTGAGGACGGGGAGATCGAGTTTCGAATCTCGGTCGGGTGAACTGAGGGTGGTTTTTCCTCCACGAAAATGCGGGTTCACTTCCTCTAATTCATCCTTCCCAATTCCTAATCCATTAGCGTAATTAGTACTTAAAGCGTATAACCCGAACGGGTAGTAAGACGCGGTGCTAAAATTATTATTTCAAAATATCATTACCACAAAATTAAATATCAACATGGAAACATAAATGAACTTACTGTATTTGTAAGACTTTTAAAATATAGATGGCGTCCACAAAACATTACTTTTAAATATCATATCCTCAAAATTAAGCGGTAAAATGAAATCATCGATTAACTTGTGTATTTGTACTATGTTACTATTCACTAAAATGAACATCAAAACCCATTGTTTGAATTAAACGAGCATCATAACCCATTATTTGAATTAAATGAACCTCAAAACCCATCATTTAAAAAAAAAGTACTACAAAACTCATATTTAATTAGATAAAATGGATATTTCCCAACATTATTCAAGATCGTTTTTGAGCCTAAAATACATACCTAAACATATTTATACATCATTTTATCATGTGCGAAAAAAACGTAGACAATATTTTCACGAATTTAACTTAACCTTTTAAATTTCAAATTTTCCTCAATATTATTGATTTAAATGCCAATAAACGATAGAAAAATTCCAGTAAAAATATTAATTTTACTAATTTAAATGCGAATTAATAATAACGCCATTCAAATAAAAAAAATTGTCCCAAGTCCAAGCAACTCAATTTATATGAGCTCTGACCAGCATTTAAAGAGAAATATTTATCCAAAGAGAAAATTGTGAAGTGTTCGGACCAACAAATAAAGATTTAGTTATTATTTTTTAGGCAAAGATTCAGGTATATTTATTTAGAGATTTACAGACATGCAGCAAATAATGGTTTCCATGGTGATTAAAAAAGTAAAGAAAAACTGAAAATTATCTGTGAAAATTGGGTGTTCGTGGAAAAATATTATTTTCCCCGACATCCTGGACTCTTAACCGTAAATATGAGTGGTCGTTTGTCAAAATATGTTAAGTCATTTCCTCGTAATTAATATTACTGGAAACGGGCTTATCAAATTATATATTAGGATGACACTACTGGATTCGTAATTGATGTGCTCTTACTTTACATACAAATAATATATAAACATGAGGAGGTGTTATAAATAACCTTTTAACTTGTAAATGACACCCTACCTCTTATTACAAAAGGTCATTGTCCAAAACGTTCTAGAATCATGGAGAGGCAGACAGAGCCTCTTTGCTTTTCTTCTGTGACAGTTGGTAATTTAAGAGTAGGTCACCATGGCAACCGAAGAAAATGTTCTTTCTTGTTGTTTTTTTCCTCCTCTAGCTTGAGAGTATATATATATGTATTAACTTCTTCCCTTCCCTCTTTTATTTTTACTCAAGTTGATTTGTTTCACTATCTAACTCTTGGAAGTAGAATAACCTTCGTTCCTGACAAACTTCTTTGGAAGCTTCTTTATTGCTTGTACCATCTTTATATCCTTGAATAACGAATTCCCCTGATTTGTTTGATGTTCACCGCATTTTACCACACTTTTGTTCTAACACATATTCACATTAATAGAGAAAGATAAAATTAAGAGGAGCTAACCCATATTTGCGGGAAGGAAGTATTTTCCTGAATCAGTGGCCTTGAAGGGATATATTTGCTGCTAAGGTTTATATTTAGTGAGTTGCTAAATAAAAGATTTCCAATAGAGCAGGAAGAGATTTTATATTCTTCCCTCCAGGCTAATAATGTATTCTAAAACATAGCCTTCTTACCCTAATCTCCTTTCACTGTGTAATTTTTTAGCCTATCCCCATATAAAATATCTAAATAGAGGAAAAAGGATGTGCTAGCTACGGAAGGAGCATACAAAAGATAGAAATATTAAGAAGCTAATAAATAAAATTACGTTGCATTTTGTAACAAAATCAAAGTTTTACAATCCAAGCTTTAAGTACCTACCTAATGTTTTGGTGAATAAATGAACAAGAAGGCTCGCAATTATAACACACATTACGATTTCTTCATAAAGGTCAACGAAGAAGTTCTTAAAGCACCAACATAAACCCTGTTGAGAGATGTAACACAGCTCGACAAAACAATCATGAAGATAGAAACAAACTCAACAGGGGTATAGTTGATATGAAATCTTTATGAAAATGTTAGGAAAGGTGGCCCTCAGGGCCTACATACACAAGGTTAATAACTTCAACACAGCTTAAAACAAAATATTAAGTTAAAACCAAACCCATCGGGGTGATCAGTTGAGACGCTTTCTTTAAGAGACAGCTTAGAAAAAGACAACCTTAAGAGCCCAACATATATCATGTTGATAATATAACACAGTTTAATTTAAACAATTATACATTCCTGCATCTCCAATAATTAATAATACCATATTAAAGAGTAATAAGTATATGGACGAGTTCAACTGTTACCCCAAGCAATCTCTCCCTTGTGATGGACAAAACATGGTTACTATTACAACTAAACGATATCCGACTCTCAACACGCCCACTAGAGTCATATCCTGAAGAGATTCTCAATACGATATTCATTTGTCTATGAATATCAGTAAAAGGTCACACACACATGGCCGACATTCGGTTACATAATATATTATTATTATTAGCACCGCGTCTTACTACCCGTTCGGGTTATACGCACTTACAATAATGTGTAATGGTAGGATGATTGTGAGATGAAATGGAGGACCTACAGTTTAACGTGGAATCCGAACCACGGTGGAGACCTGGCATTCCTCACATTCACAAGATGTCTTGTCAGAGGTGAAGGAAGGGTTTGGTAATCAGATAAATCTTTGCCAGGACCGGGGATCGAACCCCGGCCGCCAGCATAGAAGTCTGACACTTTACCCCTAGACCACCAGGTCACCTTACATAATATAGATGTCTGAAGAAGCGAAGGAACACGGTATATAGTGTCGTTGAGGAGAAGGGAGGGGGAGGAGGTTAGATCATCTCGTCTCCCCAACCAATATGACCCGTTGCTAGCTGAACGAGTCAAAATTATTATTTACCACCTAGTAACAGCGGCCGTTGAGAGTTTCCACTCACTAGATCAGGCGAACGAACAGTGAGAAATACAATATAGGCAGTTCGGGCTCGATGGATAGCTTCCTCTGTAGTCTAGGACAATGGCTCATAAACTGGGTGAAAATATTCTTAGTGCTTCAAAGTTTGTATGTTAAAACTCATAAACATCCTTCTCATTAAGAACATATCAAGTATAATGTAGAAAATAAAATAACTTAAAATTATTAAAATCTAGAAAATAAATACCTTTACCTTAATCTTAAAATAGATACCTTTATTAAAAACTCCTATGATTTGTGACACAAAATAATATTCATTGTTGCAGAAACACTCCACCAGAATAAATGTAATACTATAAAATATTACAGAAACATTGTGTAAAGGGGAGCATCTGTGCCCACCAAAGAGCTTAACAATTAATTTCATATTGCAAAGTACTCCTAAACTAATATATACGTGTTTGTCTGCTTAACGCTAAGAAATTATCGGTTTTATAAAAATAAATTTAAAACAAAAATCTTTATATTTAATAGTACTACATCTTTAAGTTAATAAAATATTTTTTATCTCAAATAGTTGCCGAAATATGATCAAAAGTGGAAATTTCTTCAAATATGCAAAGTAATTTTCATGGAAATATGAACATTGTAATTTTATATTTAATTTTAAACATTATCTTTTATCTAGATATAAAATTTAATCCAGATCGTTATAGCTGGTCTTGAGAACATAATTTATTTCCCTTTTTGCCACTCAGTAAACTAACTTTAATTTTAGGGTTAGATATCTAATTCCAAAAATCTATTGGGGGAACATTGTGAAAACCCCGGATACCAAATTCTAGCCCGATCGGTAAAATAGTTTAAGCTCTAGTCCGAGATACAGACTGACCAACTGAAAACATCACTAAAACACTTTTTTGGTTTCAAGGGGTCTTGAAACGTTGGCATTTATCAAAATCTTGAGTTCGATTATTTTGACTACTGAGAGGTCGAGAGAGTAGAAATGGTGTATTAAAAAGTGGATAGGAACAATACATTTTGAATTTAAATTATATAATTTTCTCATGCAAAATATGTAAATCTAACATAAAGGTAAGAAAATAAATATGTTTTTCTGATACTTAATCTAAAATATAAGCTTACTATTCAAATAGTGTATATGTTTTAGTTCGAGATCAAATAATTGTGTGATAGTCGTAAAGGGAAAATGGATGAAACATGAAAACAAAGGGGCTCCTCAGTATATTTCATAGCTTTTACCGGGTTCCGTGACTCAACATTATTTGAGAACCACTAGTCTCTTGTCTAGGCTCACAATATTCCCACTACTGCGCCGGCGCCGATGATAGTTTATACGTAGATCCGGACTTGGCAGTTTAGCGTCCACGTCACCAAGGAAGCCTCTATACTATTTTCAGCTGGTATGACGGACGTGATTTTCTCCATCGTCAATCAACCCCCGCGGTGAGGAGATAGATGGGGAACATTAGAACACTCATGATAACAGCGTACGTGAGGAATATAATTTGAATGGGGAGGAGAGTAAGAAAGATCCCAAAAAGTAATAAGTGGTCTAATTTTGTTAGATATAGGAGCATCAGGCCAGACGGCTATAATAACTTGTAGCAAGTACTAAGGGAAATCAATAGAACGCTTCAGTTTATGGCATATATTACGGTTTCTGGCATTTGTTACAATGAATATTACTAGTAAAACCCGCATCATGAGTCTAGTGGACTAAACGTCAGGCTCTTATAGTTTTTTTGTTGACGGGAGGTTAAGGGCTCACTTTTGGGATGGGTGTATTAATGGTGTTTAAACTTTTTTTTATTGTTCATCCCTCTTCTTACAACCAGATGTAACAAGATTTCCTCAAATTTATTACTTCCTCATGCCTTCTCCAGTTTTGAAATTAGATTAAAATATTTCGAAAAAGTGTACCCTTTCTACGATTGGAGAGGTGGAGGAAGATTCTTTATTGAAAACATTGGCTAAACGTAACTAGTGTCAATCTATTCAGAAATAATTATTAATAATATTGTATTACTAAGAAAATAATTATTTCCCAATAGGTTAACACTTGTTCCTTTCAGCCAATGTTTTCAATAAAGAACATTCTCATTTACTGTCACCACCTTTCCTACCGCAGATGGAGTGTAGTAAGACGCACCCCCTTTTAGCCCCCCTTACACACACACAAACACAATCACACACAAATACACAATAAAACATAAAAATACATATACAATACCACTTAATATATAGAAAGTTGATTTTTTTGTAAGGATCTGAATTATATAAAATACACTTAGCATAACGTGTCATCTATCCGGTATGGACATGTAAATATTTATTTTCTCCTTTAACTCCACTCCTTTTAACTTTTAGTGTTTATTCACCTGCATTCTTAAGCTATTATAAGAAATAGTATTTATATTTCAATGTGAATCCGAACTAGGTTAAGGTAAACTAGTGGATGGCATCTAGCTTTTAGGCTTATCCTGGAATTATGTTGGAGTAAGCCAATTGCGTCTTGTACCCTATGTCTTACTGTCAGTTTGGAAATACTTTTTATTTACATTAATTGGATGAGGATTAGGGAGGTAGAGTTTTAGAAGAAGTGTACTCTCATTTGCTTGAAATTATGGTCAACTATTTAGGCACACACACACACCCTAGTCCACTGGGCCGAGAATACAACCCTGTATTTCCCATCACAGTAAAACCAAACATTCTAATACTTGGTCCTCATGTCCATTGGTGTTGCTAACAAGCACTTTATTAATTATTATAATAATGTTTAAAATTTGAATTTCTAATACAAACATTTTTCGACCTTTTGAATCTTGATTTGAGGATTTAAAGGATCTCCTCCTATGATAAAAAAATAATTATTTATTCTTATTTCTTTTCAGTACTGCATTAAAAATTACATGGGTGGTTATTGTGCTAGTTTCCATCTTTGATATTATGATAATAATTTCATCTCTCATGGATTTATTAATGTAAGAGTTATGATCCTATATTATTTAACAACCTCAAGGCCACTATCCCTTCTCATTTGTCTTAACGGTATAACTTGAAGATTAATATCGCTTAGCTTGCGATATTGTATTCGTCTATTTTTTTAAAATAAGTATTAATTAAAGAGCTAGCATGAAAGAAGGCGTTAGTATTTAAACCTTAGATATATTATTTTTGAATTTAGTCTTATACTTTTATTTTGTACTTTCATAGTCTAATAATATCCAAGCTGTTATTCACCAGAGAGCTAGTACTCATTTGAAATAATAAAGTAGCCTTATTATTCATTTAAGATGTTTTTAAAATAATTTAATGCAATAATAGCGTAATATGGAGACAAATGGACTAAATGAGCAGCATGGTATACTAAAAATCATCATGATTCACAAAGCTATGCCACAAGGATTTGTTTATTTTCATTATTATGTCACTCTGTATGTGTGATAACGTATCCTTTGATATTTAAGTATGTAATAGCAGCATTATGTATCAACTTTAAATAATCTTTATTTTGTATGTTTTTAAATTTAGGTCTTTTCACATATCTCTAGAAATTTAAACTCTCTCTTATATTGATTTTTTTTTATTAGTTTATAGGTTTTGAGGTCACCCTTCCCAAACAATTTTAATCATTTTCCCGGACCCCTATCTAATTTTATCCAATCCTTTCAAATTTATGTTTTATGGGGTAGTCCTTTTTATCAAATTGATATATTTAAATTTTCTTTCGCACTGAAAGGTACATTTTTTAAATAGTTTTTTGAGTGATTTCAAGCAATTGCCCCTTCCCCAAACCCATTTCGGTTTTCACTTTCCCAATTTAAAAAGAAATAAAATATTTATTTGGCAAACTGATGATTTTTTACATACCTGCCTAATTTAAATTTTCAACCACATTTAAAATAGTGTTATACATTAATTGTATAAATTTAGAGCTCTTACAGTTCCCATTTTAGGATTTTGAAATTCCATTTATTCAGACAGGTGGTTATCCTGGCAGAAATATATACTTGCATGCAAACATACAATTTTATATCATACCGAGTAGAATTTTTCTATTGTCCTAGAACATGTACTGTACATATCCCATTTCTTGGAATCTATTTGGAAATTGCATATATTCGTTATTTTTAGATTTTTTTAAATTTTTCATTATTCTTGGTGGTTCGTCCTAACTGCTTGCGAGTATTTAAAGTTTTTACCACAACACAAATAGAATAATTTTTATGTTTGTTTCTGAAATCATTAGCCCTGCCTTAACTCAAATTTAAACTTAAAAAAACTTATATACTTTTCCAGCTATTGAAAAATTTCTATTCTTCACTATATTAAAGGTGTTTTATTCTATGATTTTGAAAATTTATTCTCGATCCTCATTTTGTAATTCCAAATTTTAAAAATTTTGGGCTTTTGCGGTTGTCTCTTTACCATCTCACCCAATTTCGATTTCTTAGTTCATTAAGATATAGTTGATAATTTTAATTTTATAAAATTGTGGCCAGAACTATTTTTCATATCCCCATTTTGAATTTTAAATGTTTTTATCTTCTGGCTATATGTGATTGAGACATTTTATTTATTAAAACATCTCAATTTTCTTCTTTAAACAAAAAGAAAGTATTTTTTTTAATATCTAGGGAAATCTATTTTCATTTTAGGGTATTTCATTTTCAAATTTAAAAATGTTCAGACCTTCATTGAGGTTCCGGATAGTCCTTACACCCTCCTGAAAAATATCAATCTTCTCCCAAATTTTGGGGAATGTCAGGCCTCCAGCGTGGTTCGGATTCCACGTTAAACTGTAGTTCCTCCATTTCATCTCACAATCACCCTACCATTACACATTAGGGTAAGTGCGTATAATCCGAACGGGTAGTAAGACGCGGTGCTAATAATAATAATAGTTATAATAATAATAATAAATCTACCAGGTTGATAAGTAGTTTATTCTTTTAGTTTGGGCAATTTGAAAACCATTCCCCCCCTTCTTCTCCAATTAACCATCGCAAATTGTTTTTCTTCCTCCCCTTAAACTCAATTTTAAATATTTGATACCTATTCCCTCCTTTTCTTCCTTTCATTTATCAATTGAGAGAAGAAGTTTTTATTATCATCTAGGTGTTGATTTAGAGTTAGTAGACTGGAATTTTCAATTAAATTACAAGGATATATTTATTTGTTTAAGAAACACATGGAAATTTAATTTCAACGTGACTGAACAAACTTGATTTTTTACTCCATAAAGTAAGCATAGGGTATTTTTGGGGACCCAGATTCAACCCATTTCGAATTTTTCAGGCTTAATATTTTTCAAATCATTCTCACTCCCAGGAAACTCCATGTTGGATTTAAACCGTATAGCACACCAGGAAGTATGAAAATTACCTCTGAAAGGAAAACAGACAGGCATGGCATGATTTGTACAGTATTGATTTTCAGATAAATTGTTTACTCTTAAGGTATTTCATTTAAGAGGGACAGATCATCCCTATTTTAAAAAAAATATGTATAACTGACTCGGTGATTAGTTTTAGGACAGAAGTATAGGGGATTCTAGTATAATCCTGGGTGAGATTCAAAAATATATTTTCTATTTTTGTGTTGACTCATGCAGATATTCAAATAGTAATTATTTGAAGGGAAAGGCTTGGTTTGAAGTTTTAGAAATAGGTTAAACTAGATTTTAAGCTGTGTGTTGATATAATATGAGCGAATATAAAATGCGTTTTAAATAACACAATTAAAATAAAATTAGTTCGTGAACAAATCCATTCGTTAAACTCAAGAGGAAATTATAAATTCAGGTATTACAAAAATACAAAGAAACGTAAAATACAAAAATAAAAAATTATGATCCATAAATCAAAGAGGGATGAGCTATGAACATAGAAAGGGAAATATAAAAGTAAGCTCTATAATAACGAATAAGATAAATAGAAAAATTGAGTGAACAAGACTATCAGTAGCAAAAACTAGATCAGACATTTGGAGAGAGAGCATATAGGGGAGATAAAATACACAATCTAAAAGATAAATAAATAAAAACTATTATTTGAAAACAGTAGAAGAGAATATGTTGGCAATGGAAATGAAAGTAGATGCAAAGGAAAGTCATAGATAAGGGAGAGGGAACATCGCAAAACATGCATTTATAACTTTTATCTCAAGTGGTGTTAAGTCACCCCTTCAATAAAAAGCGAGTCTTTATCACATAATTCTTCAATTCTTGTTTCTTAGTCAGGTGACATTCATTGCGGTTTGACCGCTGCGGATCAACCGCGAAATAATAGCATATTATTTTTAATGAGCAGCGTAGAGGAGTGGTAAGAGAATAGAAGGGTCCCGCAGTGTATTGCGGTTTGGCAGTCTGACCGCTATCCCACGCAATTTGTAGCTTATTCTGGACAGACTAGCAGCACACACAGGCAGCAAGCCGTGGTCTGACCGCTTTGAACGCTGGTCACGCTAGGGATATTAATTGTATATTGTGAGTTATTTTTTTATTAGTACGCTTAAAACCAAAGCTATTAACGACTTTATCTAAAAGGTTGGAACGAGGAAGGTGTTTCGGGAAAGGAACACAAGAGATACGAAAAATACCATAATATGGTTAAATTGCAGTCATGCTCTAGTACACTTAGCCGGGATTCGAATCTTGGCCACACGTAACCAGCAACACAAAATATTATTCGCTCAACACTCTAGATATTTCATCCACTTGTGTCGGTATATGTGAGTTTTGCTGTAAGCACAATAGCATTTATACTCTCAGTAAACGAAATAATATTGGTTCAAGTTGAAAGCACAAGAGCATTTTTACTTGTATTAAATACAAGAATATTTACACAGACAGTAAACACAAGAACATTTGCAGTTTATGTATGCACGTGAGCGTATGTACTTTCTGCAAACATATTACAATTTTCATTGGCTATGAGCACAGGAGAAATTTTACCAACTCTAATCAAATGAGAATTTCTAGTTTTTTGTAAACTGTAATGCCCATAACGTTTGTCGTAACTTCCTTCGCATTCGTTGTGTAACGTTCGTAACCCAAACATCGACTCGTTGTTTAACGCTTTAGCGCTATCTGTTGCTATGCAATGGCGATACCAGATTATGTGAAGATTCTACCTACTGTGTTTGTGTAGGACCCATTTGACCTTCACTAAATAGTTCACATGGGTTGAAGTGCCAACCCTTACTTGAGAAACTAGTATTATGTCAACGAGGTATATGTGGGCATAATAATCAACGAATATATAATCAGCTCGCTATAGTGTTCCTGATGTATTGAGTTATTGCAAATACTTACATAACTATTGGAAGAAATCATCAGGTATATCAAAATATAGATGCAATGAAACTCCTAGACAGTCTAATGTCCATCTCTGTGATCATCCACTTTCCCAGTCCCTGACCTACCGTCAGGTAACGGCGCAACTCCTTTACTCTGCCAGCGCCACCCAGCGGTGATCTTGACATCCATCCCAGGAAAATAAGTGGAGAGAGGGGATACATACACGACTATGGCGCATTCTCATGATTCGCAGAATTTTTACGCTACTAAATACAGGATAATTTTCACTTTTCGTATAAAAATAATAGGATTTACACTTTATATAAGTACAGAACAATATACACCTGTTGAAATCACATGATCATATGCACTTTCTGTACAAATATGGAAATATTAGGACTTGTGAACAAAAGCGTGCTTTCACTATCTCTAATAAAATAAGATTTTTTTCTTTCTGTAACTACAGTCAAAATTTTACTTGCTGTATATATAGGAACATTTCACTTTGTGAAAAACATAAGAATTTGCACCTATTGAAAATTCAGAGTAATTTTACTTTCTGTAAACACTTTAGCACTTGCTGTAAACAAGATAGCCTTTGCACTTGATAATTATTTTATTAAAGTTCTCATTTAATAGTACCTTCATTAACTTAATTATGGTTATCATTAAAATGTTTCATTTGGAAATGCGAATAGTTAGGAAGTTACAATGTAAAAACTTAAAATCACAAACAAAGGGATATCTGATCCATCGTATAAACTTAGAGAAATATCTATATTTATTAGAATTGGAAACTAAATCTGTCAAATGCCCTCAATGACAGCCTTTATCATTGTCCTGTAGCCCACTGCTTACCGACAAAGCGAATAATATGCCGCTAAGGTGTGTTTATGGCGATGGATACTAACAATGTCTAAAGGTGCGTACAAAAAGAAAAAATATTGCCAGCGATAATTAATTGGTAATAATTTGGCGCTTAAGGGACACATAGGTGAGTCTAAAAATATGCTAGCAGTTAATAGCTACAAATGAGGTTGAGCTGTACATTTCATTATCCGATGAGCTTGTACTTCTTGACACATGAAGGTATCAAGACAAAGTCATTTAAAATTAATATCTAACTAATTTAACATTATTTCGAGCTTTCCTAAAATTTTTCGGGCAAACATGTTTGCGTTTTATGTCCAAAAAATTCATGATTTCGTTTTGTGAGCGATAATAAAAAGTTTTAGGTTCTACAAGGTGTTGTGAACGTCCACTAAACATTTGTAGCAATAGACTTGGGTGTATATGGTAAATAAAATGATAATAGCACTTAAACAGCAGATTTGCCAAACAAGAATGATCTAATTTTTCATGCTGGTAAACATGTCAGTATCGACACCGACACCGACAAACACAGGTCTACTTTAACTCTGGACTGTCCCATCTGTAGACACACCTTCAGTTTTTATACACATTTGTTTGGTGGCAGTATGCTCTAAGGCGCTAATCTTGCCATAGCCTATCGTGTTTCGATCCTGGTCAGGTGTAATAAAGGTGATTTTCCTAAATGATTTCCCACTCTCTCTCCACGCAAATGTGGGTATACTTTCTCTAAATTCAATCCTTATCATCCCTAGACCACTATCGTAGTTAGTACACAAGCGTATAGTCCAAATGTAGTGTCAAAAGAAATGACAAAAAAATGTGCTAAAAGTGCCCAGCTAATTTGCTTAAAAATACATGATTTGGTTTAAATGTGAATAACATATTATTCTGTGAACTTATTGCACTCAAATATTTACATGCTCGCCAATCAGATTGTAATCTTATACATATACTTTCGTAATTTTCAAATATAAAAAAAACACTAGCCAAGATTTTTAAAAAAATACTATTTTATTTAATATTAATTTTTAGGCTTTGAATATTTAAATGGCTTGAAATATAATAAATCACTAAAAAGAACATAAATCACTGAGTAAATAACAAACTTTACAAAAGAACTAACTTTAGATTTTACACTAAGATTTTGTTATGCATACCAGTTGTTTCAGTTACCATCAACTTGAGCAGGGTTATAGTAAAATAAAGTGTAAAATGAATAATTGGCTTGGAATCAGAAGGGGATGGAGGGGGGACTTCAATCAAGATGATGTTGGGGTGTATTATCCTTATCTTCAAGATCTATTTCATACCTATAGGAATCACTCGTATTCACACGGGCCTTATCAATGTCAGCTGCCACTCCTACTTGTTCCAATCTTTCACTTTCAATATAATATCATTCCTGTTCAGTTTCATTATTTACAAATTCAGAATCATTGCTTTCATAATCACTAACAAACTGATCACACTCGCTTGAACTATCAATAAATATTGCAAGTATTTCTGTGTCTCGAATCATAGCTTTCCTCTTAGTAGTCATGTTTACAAACAAACACAAAGATAAATCTTATAAAGCTAGAAAATAATTTCCATGTTTGATATATTGAAACCATACGTACAAAGACAAATAAAAGTAGCTTTAATATAAGAGAATTCAGTGGAAAAAAAAACTATCTGTTGACTTAATACTGAACTAAGAGCTTGAAAACATGGTATCGCTGTGAGCGATGCTGTCAATTTTAGAGAATATTTCGCTCATCGCTCTGAGCAACGTTGGAACTCAAAGGGTTAGGACACAGCGCTAAAAATATTGTTTGTGCAAGTCAGTGCTCATACGCACTGGTTATTGTTAAGCAGGAAATCTCTCTCTAATAAAGTACCCTTACGTTGGAATTATTGAATGACACCTCACATGCGTGACCGGATTCATAGTTTTACAGTGCCATATGGTGATGTTTTTTTTAAACCATTAACCAATATAGTTAAAGAATATGATGGATACCTAACTGTAAGACAAACATAAATAAACAAGTGAGTGAATTTGTACAGAATAGGGGTGAGAGGAAAACATACGTGAGTAAAAGGAAGGAAGAGAACGAAGAACAACTGTAGAGTCAAATGGCGCAGCAATCTGGCTTATTGGGGATTCCGTCTTTTCTAGACGTCTTCTCCTTGGAACATTTTAATTCCTCCCTTTTCCCGAGGAACGTTTGAGCTAATCTGCCTTTCATTAACTCTACTGTTGATTCGTTTCCTTTTCAAAATTCCTCTTTGAGGCATTCTATAGGATGTCCAAAAAATCTTACATCTTATTAATATTATTATTATTAGCGCCGCGTCTTACTACTGTTCGGGTTATACGCACTTACGCTAATGTGTAATGTAGGGTGATTGTGAGATGAAATGGAGGACTTACAGTTTAACGTGGAATCCGAACCACGGTTGAGGCCTGGAATTCCACACATTCACAAGTTGTGATTAATACACGTCTTGTCAGAAGTGAAGGTAGGGTTTGGCAATCAGATAAATTTGTGCCGGGAGCGAGGATTGAAACCTGCACACCCAGAATTGAAGTTTTTCAACTTACCCCTAGACCACCAGGTCACCCATAAATCCCAGTAAAATAAATCAACATAACAAGTTAAAATATAGTGACATATTTTCAACCAGGATATTATGTTTTGTGGAGCCAATAAAGCCTATTATATTATATTATACTACTATAAAGCCGCGTGGCTGATTCAATCACTGACATTAAAGTTTACCCATTTCCAGGTGAGAGATAAATTTGAAATTTGGCAAACTTATAGCTTCTAGTAGCCAACGGGAAAATTACAAATGTTTTAAAAAAAAAGTTAAATCCCGAAATAATAAAGTTAAAATGTTGGAGCAACTTTAAAGTCGGTGCGGACCTTTCTTTGTAGGTATCTTATGGTTAAACGGTAAGTCCTATTAAAAATCGTCTCTGGAATTATATTAGTTTACATCCACCTGCAAAGAAAATTCACCGGGGGCTTGAGGGCGGAGCTCGCAACGAGCAAACGAGTATATTGACACAGCTGCTCAGGACTAGGTATGTCTTAGTCTAGTTGGTACAGCTTACATTTGCATCAATATATACGGACGCTCACACAACTGTTGAATTGGATAGACCTCGTGGGATACACATATTTGGTATTCAATTGGAACACATGTGTGAAAGTTATTAGTTGTCATAATGATTCATGCCTTTTCACGCAGCCGTTCTTCTTGTTTAATTCGAACGAGTTTACATTATAGGTCTAAATAGAAAATGTTTGGTAGTCTCAAATTAAAGGAACGAGTCTTGGCCCGAATTTAATTAAACGTAAGACATTTTATTTAAGAAATTGAAAGAAGCTAGTCTTTGAGTATGCCATTAGTTTAATGCAAGTGAGTAGGGAAGGGTTGAAATTAACAAGTGCAATGCAAATATTAGGAAATACAGATTGTTTACAGTAGAACCCTGGATTATTTTGTGCTGACTGACAGCTCACAGCTGACTTCTGGCAGTCAACATTTAGGTATGTACCTGAATTTTGACCGTCAGAAGTGACAGCTGCTAAACATATGTTTTTGAAGATCATATGGCTAGGCGTAGGGATACATAATTTGGTCTGGTAGCATTTCAAATTTTTAGCTGTCATGTGTGAGCTGTCAGTAAGCATCAAAGAATCCATGGGGCTACTTTAGCTTTGTTAGGCAGTAGTAAGAAAGGTGTTTCAAGAAATTCAATCTTTAAACTAGAGGATAGTAAGGAAATCGGTTTGAAAGTGAACGCTGAAAAGACCTTATCATACAACGAACAACTATTTAGGACGATAATTTATAAATTACTTCTAGCAACCTATTATCAGACAAGGTTAGTTGGTTTAAATATTTAGGAACAATTTCGACTAGCAATAACGAAGTTTTATTAAAAATGAGGGAAATGAATGTTATTGTTCAGTCAGTAAGTAGTTAAGATCTTGCCTTTTGTCAAGGAATTTAAGACTCGGAATATACAAAACAATAATTTCAACGGTGTTTCTCTATGAGTGTGAAACATGGTCTCTTAACTTACATGACAAAATATATTGAGGACAAGGTGCTTAGGAAGATATTTGGTTCAAAATGGGATGAGGATATTAAAGAATGGATCATGTTAAATAATAATGAGTTACATGCCCTGTAGTCATCACAAGATTCTTTAGGCTAATCCAGTCTCGTAGATTACGGTGGGCATGATATGGAGCGTGAATGGGAAATTCTTAGAACTTGTTCAATGTTCTCAGTGGCAATCCCAATAGGAAAAGACTATTGGGAAGAGCCAGACGGTTACGGGAGGATAACATTAAAATGGACCTGATAGAATAGGGTGTTATGAGGTGGACTGTATATAACTACCTAAAAATAAGGATAGGGGGCATACTTTTGTAAGTGCAGCTTTGAGATTTATAGTTCCTAATACCAAAAGGTGAGTAGATAAGTAAGTATGAATAATTAGTACGGTGCGCCACACAAACTTTCTTTTTCTTTTATTTTCGGGGACCGGCTAAAAAAATTACATGACTGGTGCCGTTACATTTTAGCAGCATCTTATGGTGCTCTAATAAATAATTACAAACACATACTTTAATACACAATATTATTATTGAAGCAATATTATTAAATACATATTTGAATAATATTGTAGATTTGTAAATTTTATTTAATAAAAGAAAATTACAACAATTAGACTGTTATAAAAACATAGCTTATTTTAGAAAAAAAAATAGTACATGGCTATTGATAAATACAAGACTAAACTTCCTAAAACTTTGTAACATAAATTACAAAATACCTTGCAATTATAAAATTAAAGTTTCAATTAGGGCGCAATTTGAAAAGAAAAAATATTGCAAACAATATTATTTCAAGGGCTATCTAATTTTTGTTGAAAATTGACTTTTTTTTCCTTGAGATCCTTCCTTCAATTTGTATTTTTATGTATAATAGCGACCACACATGAACAAAAAACCAAATAAAGCAAAGTGATAGAACTTTCAGACACGTGATAGAAATTGCATGAACTATGCGATATAAACATACGGCGGCACAACTGGCGCCATTGCGTATTCACAACATTCCTGATTGGTGGCAGTTAAAATTTCCACATCTCAGAAAATAAACATATTTTTGAATTTTTGATGACCTCAAACTACGCAGCAAGAATACTTTGAGGGGATCCGACCCATATACCTTTAATTTTTTTTAATACAGCTGTAGTGAAAATGCAACAGTGATAGACAAAGAATGTAAAGTAGTTATTTTATTAAAAATGCGTAAGATTTGTGAAACTAAATACTAAATATGGTTGCAGAAAAACATCACCCAAGAACATAAATGAGATAGTATACAATATTACAGGAACATTTAGAAAAAAGAAGCATCTCTGTCCACCAAAGTGCATAATAATCTAGTTCCCATTTCAAAGTACTCTATAAATATATATGTGTGTGTGTTCGCCTACGGCTCAGAAAATATTGGTTTAATAAAAATACATATCAAACTTGAATATTTTTATATTTAATAATACTACAACTTTACAATGATAAGGATGACCTGGCAGTCCAGGGGTAAGGTGTCAGACTTCTGTGCTGGCGGCCGGGGCTCAATCCTTGGTCCTGGCACAGATTTATTTGATTGCCAAACCCTTCCTTCACCTCTGACAAGACGTGTATTAATCAAAACTTGTGATTGTGTAGAATGTCAGGCCTCCACCGTGGTTCGGATTCCACGTTAAACTGTAGGTCCTCTAGTTCACTTCACAATCACCCTACTATTACACATTAGCGTAAGTGCGTATAGCCCGAACGGGTAGTAAGACGTGGTGCTAATAATAATAATAATAATAATAATAATAATAATAATAATAATAACAATAATAATAAATACAATTACAAGTTATTATTTCAATATTTGAGGAAACGGTATCATAAATCTAAATTTCTGCTCCTCTAAGGTGCCCTTAAAGTCATTTTCACGGAAAAACGAAAGTTGCCATTTTGTTAGTAATGTCAAAAACTGCCTAGATACAAATTTAATAAAAATCGTTAAAATATATTTTGAGAAAATCTATTTTATCTATTTTACATTTCATTAAATTACCCTTAATTTTATGGTTGGATATCTAATTACAAAAGCCCTAAATACCAAGTTTTAGTCCTATCGGTAAAGTAGTTTCAATTCTAGTCCGAGATACTCGTACAGATAGACAGACAGCTGGACAAACAGACAAAGTTGGTATGGTAAAAAACACTTTTTTGGCTTCAAGAGGAAATGAAACTTCGAACCATATCAAAATCTAAAGCTCAATTATTTTTTTTGATGACACACATTATTTATGTACTTCTCTCTTCGAGGAACACACAATGGACAATTTTTAGACTTCCCAAAGCGTTAATTTCTATAAATAATTATTTTTTGTTAGGGAAACTAACAAAAGCTATGTTAAGTTTTCCATATAAATTGTTTTACCAAACATCTTCAAATGCCAATATAGATACATAACAGTTAATTATTTTTTTTACCACTACTGCATACTCAACGATAATTTATTTATATTCTAAAAAGTAATTTTTATTTCGGTCAAACTAAAGAATATTTCACAGCATGTTAAAAAAATCACTGATACAATTAAATATTTTTTTATATAAAATTGATCTTTTACTATGAATATTACTAGTGCTTACAACTATATAATTGAATGATACATGGGTGTTACCTTAAATAACTAGCGTAATGTACTATTAAAATAGAATGTCCCCACTAAATTTCAATAACAAAGAGTTTTAATCATATTTGACATTAGCAAAACTATGGGCATTTATGGTACATAATTGCATAGAAAGGTTCGCGTTAATATAATAACTTTATTAACATGAGGCTTTAGAATGAAATATCAAAATGGTTAGTGATAAATAAAGACACCTTGAAAATATTTTATTTCAATGTAATACATTTTTAGACAGATTTATGTTTTTGCCAAGAAAAAAAATTTAATCAAAACTAATCCTATAAACATAAATATCACATTTAGGATCTCCACGCTTAAAAAAACAATTACTTTTACTCAATGTAAATTGTACTGTATTTATCTAGTGTCAATTTTGACATGGAGAACAATTATTTTTAAAACATGTTCAGTTATGTATCGAAGCAGATACTGCTTCCAACTAAGGGGATAAAAGCAATGATTTGTATACCCTTAGATCTGTCCCTGACCCTTGACCTGGGCAGGGGATGCTCTTATTAGTACGGGTGGCATGCTCTGGGCTGTTTTTATTGTATCTCGACCGTCTTTCCCACTAATCTCTATGCTAAGTTTCTACTAAGAAGATTTCGGTGCGATTAAGCTTTGCCTTTCTTTGCTATGGTTTGTTTTTGTTGTCTTAACTTCCGACCCTAGCACTAGGAGCACTGCTCTTGTTTCTTCGAAACCCCCACCTCTCTAACCATCTTGACTCCTTTCTCCATCACACACACCTCATGCCGTAGACCCTTGCATTTTAGATGTCACAGATAAATGTAGGTAGGATTCTTTTTTTAAAGATTTATTACTTCATTAATTAAATTGAATATTACAAATTATCTTTAATAAACGTTATTTTTAAGCACATATATTGGCCTACATAAATATAACCCCAAATCTCACATTCCATTCTATATCCTGTAGTACTGTAAATATAGCCTTTACTCTGTTTATCTTGAAAGGTAGCAGTCTTGCCTTTACCGATTACAATATGACCCTGTCTTATAATTTATACCATAATCACTTTGACATAAAGGAATATTGCAGGGTAAGCTTACTACCTCACAGGGAAAACTAAGGGTACACTCCACTTACAGTAAAATCTCACAATCCTAAATTGATATAATAAGCTATGATCCTATCATATAGGCTCCACCCTAGTGGAAACAAGCGAGGTTAAACTTGCTACGTTTCAAAGCAGGTGAGGTGCATATATTTTCCTTTATTTAAACTATATTCAAACTAAATTATATTTAGCATTGCTCGGGACCAAGTCTGCGCTTTCTGGTAGCTGGCAGCCTGTACCACTCATCTATGGGATCCTTTGAGAAAATATTTTAATTACAATTATTCATGTGTCGAAATTACACATTTGTAATTTACTACTTTATAGCTTCCAGACAGGCTTAAATTATACCCTTAGTATTAAACATTTTATTGTAAAATCTTCATATTTTTGAAAAAATTCATCAAATGATGTCTATTAGTGTTAGATAATGATATTTATTAGTAATATAAATAACGAAACCAGTATTTAATTTAGCTTTTACCCATTTATACAACAAGTTGAACTTGGCTATATTGTTTCAATCATTTAAAACAAAGAATCAAATGTTTTTGCTAAACGTTCTTGCTAGGCTGCTCTGCATTCAGAAACCTGTTTCTTAGTTTAAATACACGACCCACAATCTAACTTAATTCATTGCCATAAGAGTAGTATAATATACCCACTCAGGCTTATCGACTAAATATTTAATAATTCAATAGTATGATATTTCATAAAGTAAATATATTTGTTAGAAATACCAAGTATTAAACCAGTGTCTCCTGAGCTTGTAGGCGACCACCCCAACCACTCCGCTACGCAAAAGAGGCAGAACTTATATCATTATGTCAATATATTTCAACGCAAGAAAACAATTTGCTAAAAGGAAAAATAAACACATGAAGAAATACCCCCTCTATTACTGTGTTCCATGGTGATGCGAGGCTTTGAAAACCCCTTTAATTCTCCTCCCCCCTTTACACTACCCCTTGCTCCTTCGCATTCGATCTGTGGTGTTTCGTTGTTTTTTTGGCGCAGTATGGAAGGAGGATTTGTAGAAACGTCACCCAGTGGCCTAGAAAGTTTTCTCCTTCCCTTCTTTTGGTGCCTTTTCATTTCTCTTGTGTTCACCCCTCCTCTTTCCCAAGACCCTCCTCCCTGTTTTACTACCTCGTCTCGCTTACACACTCTATGTCGCCAACTTCTCTTTTCCCTGTGCGCATTTCTTCCTTTCCTTTTTTCAGATCATGCTCTTCTACAGGTTGGTACGAAAGCAGCCTCTCACAGAGTGTATTAATAAAATGGAACCTGTATTTTTTGTCTTGTTTAAAAAATAAGGCTTGTAGACGCTTTTGATCAAAAAGATCAATATTGAAAATAGAAAATACTAATGGAAGCTATATTACATAAAATAAGATATTGTCATATTTGTCAATGAAGAAAAATTTCAAACCATTACCTTTGTTATTACAAAAAGAAAATAGAAAGCCTTAAACAAATGACGTATTTCTACTTTCTCGTTATCTTACAGGTAGATAAAGTATCGGCTCTAACGATTTTGATTAAATTTCATTTCTAAACATTTCTAAATATTATAACAAAATGGCTACTTTCAATATTTCGGCAAAATGACTTTAAGGGCTCCGGTCTGATGCGTAATTGTTTTTTTTCATAATATCTCCTAAACTATTTTAAATATGAAATTACCTATGATTACAAATATGAAGGTCTATTTAGAAAAAAAATATTTTATTAGAATCATATGGTTATAAAACCAATAACTTTCAAACTATAAGCAAATATATATATATATATATATATATATTAACTTTTTGAACACAAAAGGTAAGGTATTGGGAGCGTAAAAAAAACTAACATGAAATGTTGATGGTTGTCGCCGTCTCTTGACCCCCCGAACCCTAAAAAGTGGTATTTGCAATGCAGTCAGTCTGTGTGTCTCTTTAAACTTAAAATAAAGAGTAGTTTAATAAAAGGTGGAAAAAAAATGATTTTATAAAAATCGGCTCTTATGATTTTGATTAAAATTCGTATCTATTGATTGATTAAGATTATAAATAAACTGGCTATTTTCATTTTACCGTGAACATGACTTTTAGGATACTTTACAGAGGCAGAAACTTTAATATCTCCGCAACTATTTGAGATACTAAATAACTTTTCATTGAAAAATTGTAGTACTATTAAAAATAAATTTTTAAGGAGTATATTGTTATAAAACCAACCTTTTCTGAGATATTGGCAAATATTTAAATACAAATTTATGAGCTTTAAATGTAAATAGATACTACTTAAGATTTAACGCAATAATTCTCCAATGCCATAGAGTAAGTAAATAAGTAAGTCTCTCAATAAATTTATGTTGTTTTCCTTAAACCTCTTAGGATAAATGTTTGTACAGCAATGATCTATCTCCATTTTAGACTCATTATTCAGTATTTACACTTTTTATTGGTCAAACTTGATAAATGAGGAATTTAATAGCAATTTAATGGCTTGAAAATTTGCAACACCTAATAAAATGTCGAGAATTTTAACAAGAAGTTGAAATTTTAATACGAAGTATTGACCCTTGTGGACCCAATATTGATCTTATTTTTCGGTCCAAACATACAAATGGCGACATTATTCTTTAAAAATAAGATTATTAAATTTTAAACCAAGACTCGAAAAATATTTTACATAAATTTAGTGCAATTTATGCTTATTTTGGTTGACATGTGAGTTTTGAATAAATATCTCAATATTAAAACAATAGAGCGAGAAAGTCCGTGCGAAGCTCCATACCATTTATTTTTATTCGAAATTTCAAATATATTATTTGCAACAATGACATAAATTTAATTATTTAAATCTGGAGATGATGTAAATTTTATAATCTTTGACAAATATGTTTTGAGTTAGCCAGTATCTCTCATGTGCTTTTTTTTCCGCGTGAAAAACCATTTTTAACATAAACTTTGATTTATATAGGAAACCCTCTTTTGACAACCAACATTGATGGAAATTACTCAAATTTGGCATTCTAGAAATATGTTTTACTGGATTTATTAGTTATAAAATTCATCTAAAAATTTAATAAAATCTTACAATAACACTTCCTCGTGTATTATTATGTAATTTATCTAAAATTCGCTCATGAACAAGAGAATGAGGACCCATTTGGGAAAATTCACCCTTAGTATACCTGTCCAAGATTCGAACCTTGATCTCCCCATCATTGGCAGTCTAGTCCCCTGCAAGAGCCTTATACGTCCACTGAAGTATTTCATAATTAAATGGTCTAAAGATGTAAATACAATTATTATAATATGACTTTCATTCATTGTTGCAACATGAGTTTACATTTTTTTCAATAACGGACTGACAGATTATGTTACGTTCAAACTTTTCCCTGCTAAGCCGTAAATATAATTGATATTTTATTAATAAATTAATAAATTAACTTTTGATATTTCGTTGGGTTAGTTAGCCAAGCTGGTGTAATATATTAATAACTCTAATGATTGAGTGTTACTAATTCGTTTGGTTGAAATTTATTATACAGACATAATTTGTTGCACTATCACTTATTTTCATAATATTTAAATTAAAAACTATTTTAATGTTTTCATGTAGTAATTAAGAAATTCGTACAAAGAGAGTTCATATAGACAGGCTTTCAAACGTAGGGATAATGTAGGTTAAGGGTGTATGGCCCAAAATTAATTATATAACAATTATATTTATATTAGTAGGTCTTATTAAACCAAACTTGGATCAGTGTATTAAATATAGATTAAATGTATATTTTAAGCATAGTGTTTACTCAAAGTTTGAAATTTTGGCATCTTGTGCGACAATTTTAAGGAAAACCAAATGATGCAAAGATTTCATATTTGGAATGTTAGAGGTACTTGAGGAGGTTTATTAGTTGAAATAAATATTATTTCAATGAACCTTCAATTAATTGCGTAAAAAATTTCCAAACAAATGCAATATTCAATTAATTGTTTTGTATACTTAAACGTGTGTAATAAATGGAGTAAATAAATCAATTAATGCCGACTTCTTTTAACTTTAAAATGGTACTTCAGTC
>CABFVX010002246.1:111814-122045 GCA_902151425.1 Timema shepardi | reverse complement strand
TGGATTCTCCACGAATTGTAATCTTGTTTGATGTTCTGTTGCAATTTAAGATAATTCTCTTGCAAGGCTTAAATTTAAAATGCCAATTTCCTGGCATCAACTGCATTTATTTAACTGCTGTTTTCCAATTTAAAACTGGGAATTCATTGCTTCCTACTAGAATTACAGTCCCACGTTCTTTAAAAATGTCAACATATTCCTGGGGGTTAATATATTTTTTTTCTTCACTCTCTTCTCAATCCTAGCAAACACCCTGTCTGCCGGAAGAAAAGAATAACCAGTTAGAGGAAAGTAAACTCCAATGTGTGTACTTGTGGAGGTGCATGACAAAGCAGCCACTTAAAAGCCATTCCAATAACAAGGGAGTTTTTGTTCTGGCCCCCACACCTATCTGTAAATGTCTGATTTTTTTAAATTTCAGGCTCGATTGTCATTGTATTCAAATTATGAAAGACATTCTTAAGACGTTCTAAAGCCAGTTTTAGATGAAAACATTTTGCTTATCTAGTGGATCTTTTGATGACCCCCTGCAAACGGTAAAATTATAAGTATATAGCTGTCTGCTATAATATGCCGACTGGTCTGGCGCTTTTGGAAGAATCTGTTGTTTTTTTGACAATCATACGAGATTGTCAAAACATTATCGTCTTTTTTCTTTAAGGAATTATAAAACGCTTTGTATTCAAGCACATGAATGATTTTATCAATCATCAATTTATTTATTTTCTTCTGCATTTGTGGTATTTTTAAGTAAACCGTCTACCTGCAAGCAGTATGAACAAACATTAGTCGCTGGTTGCCCAAATCCAATATTGTATGACTTATTTACATAGAAACTAAAAACAAACACTTTTTGACTCTAGACCATTACTCTCACACTGAGCGTTGTCATTAGCCATAATCTGTTAAGTGAGAAATCACATGGCAAGTATAATCTACTGGACCTATCACGGCAGTAGTGTTTTTGGATAGGTTTGAGACATTCAATGAACTGGGAAATAGACTGTCGCTTTCTTTCATATTTCTGTGATCGAGTATCACCACCTCATTTCTATTTAAGTGCTTCACCTTTAATGTAATGCGTTTTGCAAATGTTTTGAACTCTAGTTTTGTAGACACTACTCAAAATTGCTAAAATGTATTTTGAAATACATGAACTCTTGATGATATTACTAGGAGAAGAGTAGCTTTTTTAATGTAGTATGAAATAGAAATGAATTTTTTTGAATTGACATCTTTGGTAGCACGATTTATTCTGGGAGCAGTGGCACTAAAAATATTTCAAAATCATGTTGTCTCGATATATCTTATCAGGATGTTTAAAGACAATCTGATGAAAATGATTCACGACCCTTGCTGTGAGAGTTGCACACTTGAAGGCCTGAGTATTCTGTGTGCTGTGCACCGTATTTTAATATGATAGAAGAATGTATTTATGTTTTAATTGTGCGACGAACAAAAGCCTAGCTTTCAACTTCCTTTTGGACTACGTCAACTATATTGAAATGTTGTGATTTGGTGCCGAGATCAAGCAGTGCAGACTTCTGCAGCGTGATGTCATCCATTACGCAGAAGAAGGGGGGGGGAGGGATCCTGTATTGAGTGTTTTGCGAGGTCGACAGATGGTGACGCTGACGTTGATAACTTCGGAACTATTTTCTTTAACATTATTAATGTATGCACTAATTTTCCTTTGTTTTTTATTATTAATAATCTAAAAATTTCTCTTTGGTTTTTATATGTTTAATAGTTATTGTTTCTGTTTATATTTAAAGCTAGGTTTCAAACATTAACGTTTTGCCACTTTTTGGCGGTTTGATACGGTGTGTAGAGCTTTTTTTTTTTAACAGAGAGACGCGAAAAAAAATGTAATTGGAGTTTTTTTTTAGTAGGTTATCGGTCCCTCCTCTTATCTTTTCTTGGGACGCAATACAGTTTTTCTGTATTCTGTTTGATCTCTAGCATAGTGACAGAGAGTAAGGGATTAATGTAATGACTTTCTTTTTGTGGTGAGATGAACTCGGTGAGTTTTATTATATTTTTATTTTAACCTCATTTTTCGACTTGCGTTATTTGGAAAATTAACGTTTGTAAGAAAGGATTAAAAAAGGTTTATGTTTGGTAACTCTACTATTGTAATATTGTTGTTTGTAGATTACCTGTAATGCTACTGGAGTGGGAATGAAAGGCTCGATTTTACAATACATTCCTTTCGTGTACTATGTCAATTTTAAAGGGATAAGGGGGAACATTGTCTTTGTTTTGTTTCATCTTAATTCTTTTACGCTATCATTGTCATGAATTGTGGTTGTTGGGAATTTTATATTGTTAATAATGAACTATCTGGAATCTATCATGGTCTTTAATTACAGTCATTAAAGGTTTTTCCATTTGTATTAAGGGTTATTCTATTTTATTGGGCATTAACTCCATCTTCCTTTTAACTTTAAATTAAAGAAGAAAGATGAGTGTTCAGAAGGGAGACAGTACAATTGTGCTAATAGGTTGGCATTCTTGTTAACATCTTTGGCTGGGTTCTAAACAAAAAAAAGGACAATATTATTGTATTTATGCTTTAAAATAACAAAAGAGCTACTATCAATAGCAATTTAATGTGTTTAATTCAATTGACGTTATGTTAGCTGTGCAATATTTTTGAGACTTAGGCCTATAGCCTTCCCATATCAACGTAATAACAGTATTGAGAATTAGGTATTCTATATGTAGCTACATTGTTAAAGCATATTATTAATAAATTTGTACCGTTAGATTCTTACAGGTTACACACATATTATATAAATGATAAAAACATAGATTGTGAAACATTTATATTTATTGATATAAAACACAATAGTTAAGATAGCAATGGTTTACAATAATGTTGTCGAAACAAGTAAGGATTTTGATCCACTCAGATAGCCTTGAGAAAGGAGACTGTGGCTACTAGGGCTGCGTAGTCACCAGGCCACAGGTAGAAGTAAATTCTATAAAGTAGAACAATTCAATAATTACTAACAGAAAAATATATGACANTAAGGATTTTGATCCACTCAGATAGCCTTGAGAAAGGAGACTGTGGCTACTAGGGCTGCGTAGTCACCAGGCCACAGGTAGAAGTAAATTCTATAAAGTAGAACAATTCAATAATTACTAACAGAAAAATATATGACAAGGTATACATGTAACTTTAAACCAGGCTGTGCTTGATGGGGCCTTCAAAATATTATCCATTAAACACTTAGGATAACCAGCTGTTAATAACAGCAGTTGATGGCTAAGAAACAGGTGTCATCAAAAGTACTATGGCTGGTCACATTCCCCTTTGGTACTGCCAGGGCATTCAATAGTACATACAATTCTAAAGGAATGAGCTTTAAGAACAACACAAAAAATAGAAATCGATTGAAAGGTAAGAGTGAAAGAGTATTATTTGCGCGGACCCTACTATTACTCTAGTGCAGTTCCCTGGGTTGCGCACCGAAACTAATACTGCACGTGAAGCGTGATTACTTGACCAACCCAAAACATTGGTATCTATCAACTGAATTGTAATAAGGTAAACAAAACAGACAACCTGGGACTAGCCATCCATAAGCTGAGCTGATGCTCACGCCGTACAAGGCGTCATGACAAATTTTGATTTAAAAATATATGAATGGAAATAGTGGAATATTATAAGTTCCTTATTATGACATTATAACTTTTCTACGTCAGAGGCGTATATATATATCAACAGAGACTTCTGTACTTAATTACAATATTTGAAAAACAAGTACTAAAAGGACCCGTCCCGCAATCTAAAGGACACAACATTTAATACAAATAAATTAAAGCTTGAGTTAGCAAGTCAACAAGACTTGAAAATGATCAACGGTCAACTAGACCTGCTATCAAAAAGAAAATCGTCTCCGACAATATAAAAAACTAAAGGGGTGCAATCAGATATAACTCATCTTTATAAACAAAATTATTTAAGTCATAAGGACTCGTCGATTACTTTGGAATACTTAAAACATCGAAGTCTGAGGTTCCATCCATAGCTGCGGTGAGTCCCACGGCCTTGACTTCACAGGCGGTTACTGAAAAACTGTCATCCCGACTAAGGTGGCGGTGAATCCGACACCTCCATCTTCTTAGTCGTCGTGGCGAACCTGGAGTCCTTCCTTCAATGCAGAGATACAGTAAATGGCTATATGGTGTGCTGGGACGCGGCCCTTTATATAGTACTCAACCTGATACGAATGGAAGAAAGCAGAAAGAATGATAAACATAAGAACATAGAAAAAGGAGCCACGGAGGAAGGTGGGCATAGAGAGAGAATTAACCAGAAGAATTCACTTACGAAGGAAAGGCAGGAAGAAGCTTCATTGGTTTACCACCAGGGTCGTTGATGAGGAGATCTTTGCGTCGATAGTCACACGCACATCTTCCCTTTAACAGATCTAGTTCAGATAGCACGTGGAGCGGCCATCATTGAATAGCTTTATTGAGCTTCATATGTGGGAGAGTAGAATCAGCAGACATCCTAAAGATGTGAGTACTCACAAAGGCATATTATATGGAAATATAACTGTTTTAATTATGTTATTCAGGATCCATTATTATTTTAATAAGATTTGGTGATATAGATGTAGTTTACTATTTTTTTTATTTTAACCGCATGGCAAGCGTAAGTAAATATTTTTGACATTATCCAATGAGAAAATCAATGCGTTAAAATATTTTTATTCATAACTATGTTAATATTAATTCTCTTCTTTGATATCTACTCCCGTATTTAACAAAAGCCAGTATTTTTTTACCAACCACGTGTTTGAATGTTTGAAGGTAGGGAGAAACGTAAATTTATTAGACTGCATCTTCAGAGTAGACTCAATTAAATATGCGAATATAGTTTATTTCTTGCATAAATTAATTAATTATAGAATACTTAACTGTAGATGTCCAATCTAACTGATTGACATGCTACAAATCTCCTACCCTACAAAGTAGTCGCTCCCATGGGCCATAGTCCATCATCTGAGGGCGAGTATCCACACGATTCGTGCCCCTTGCGAGCAGGCAACTGCGATTGCTTCGGAGTAGTCTTCTTTGCAAATACACGGTGTACTGAAGTTCTCTTCTTCTCAGTAGTAGTGCGGTAGACATCTGAATATGGACAGCCTCTTTTGACACAGCGAGTTTCTCAAATAGGAAGGACAGGGAGGAAAATCAGTTGAGAAAATTAATCAGGTTGAGAACATATATAGGACCACCCCAGAATCACTTACCATAAGGTACTGAAGTAGCCTGGGATCAAACCCCGATGATTATATTCCCCTATTATATTATTACAATGCCAACAGGCACTAAATCGAAAGATCAAAAGACAAAAATTATATATATATATATATATATATATATTCTCATTAAGAGAAAAATTATTAGCTTATACTGATTCTTAACAGAATGTTACTATATCATTAAATCTCGTCAGGAGACAATAATTAGTAAATACTGATTCTAAACTGAATCTTACTATTACATTAAATTATGACATTAGTTTCAAAAGTTTATATTAATTATTTTACAAATACTTTCTTCCTTAACATAACAGATTTATGTTTTTTAATTATTGCTTTTACCTTCCTATCAGTGTAGTATTACTTGGGCTGCTAGATCTAGCAGCAAATTTTAACACAAATTTAGAATTAGTATGATAAATAACATAATTTTATAGCACAAATATTTACAAATTTACAACACTTAAGGTACTTTCTTTAAGTGGCTTACACGAGCCCGACGATTTTGAGATTGGTCCTCCACTATTTCCAGTAGAACAGATACAGGTGTTAAGAATGAGGTAACTTTCCATGGTCCACTTCATTTTGGAGTGAGCTTGGCTGAGGTTCTGTCGACTGCTGAACTCAATGGAAACGTCCGGCACATAACTTTATCATTCACAAATACATTTAATGGCAAACGACCACGATTGTAAGCTGCGGCCACTCTAGCTCTGGATCTCCACAAATTATGAAAGGCAAGCTTATACCTTTCATAATAAGTTGAGGTCCCACAATCCCCAACCAGAGGGTCAACGTCCCAAATAGCTAGCAAGGGATGGCTCAGCTCTACCAAGCAACAAAGAGGAAGGGGTAGCTCCAGTAGACTCGTGAACAGCTGAGTTGAATGCCAGAGAAAGAAAGTTTAGATCTTAATCCCAGTGAGGCTGGGAAGTGCCATGATAAATGGTTAAAGCAATCTTTAGGTTTCTATTAAACCTCTATACCTGATTAGGAGCAGGATTATAAGGGCTAGTGGTTACGTGTTTGATTCCCCACGCAAAACACATGTCATGGAATACCTTGGATCGAAAACCGGGTCCATTATCACTGACTATCTTTCTAGGAGCCCACACCCTATCAGATAAAGCTTTCACGGTGGTAGTAGCTTTCATATTCCTAAGGGGGATTATCACAACAAATTTAGAAAAACCATCAATAAGATTAAGAACACAGGTATTCCCACTGGTATAACGAGTGATGGGTCCCACGAAGTCCACAAACACAATATCCCACGGGTTATGAGCGACATCTGCAGAATGTAACCCATAACGAGTGTTCTGATAGGGCTTGGCACCTAGACACCCATCACACTTCCTAACCCATTGTCTAATGTCCTGATACATATTGGGCCAAAAAAACTACTGAGCAATCTTACGGTGAGTCTTAAAAATTTCCAGGTGGCCTCCAAAGGTGGAATCATGAAAATATTTAAGGATCATATCCCTTAATTTAGAGGGAACAAAAATTTTCCTGCCCTTATTGTTATTACTCCGCACACATAGCAAGTCTCTATGCATAAGAAAATTGTCTACTGTCTCACCACTAGCTAACCTATCAATAATCTCCCTACAGTAGGGGTCGTCCAATTGATGTTGTCTTAGGGACACAAAAGATTCCGGGATTGTACTAACTACATTTAAACTAGATGGGCTAGTACAGGAAAGTATAGGGAACACTCCCTCATTGATACGTGATAAGAAATCTGCAACTACGTTATCTTTTCCCGGGACATGTATAGTGGTAAATTTAAACTGTGATAGCCTTGGAACCCAACGGCCTAACTGTTTAGGGTGGTTAAACATCCAAGATAAAGCACTATTATCAGTATACAAAATAAATTCGCGTTGCTCTAAATAATCCGCAAACCTTTCAATTGCATACATGCAAGCAAGACATTCCTTTTCATGAGGACTGTACCTCTTCTGAGTCCCATTTAAAGTTTTGCTCGCAAAAGCTACAGGAAGAAATCCTTCAGGATATCGTTGGGATAGAACGGCTCCAAGTGCATAAGAAGATGTATCCACCTTAAGCTCGAAAGGCAGTGAAAAATCAGGCATTTTCAAAACATTAGGGGATATCAAATTTTGTTAACGTTTAGAGAAGGCACTCTTTTGTTCGTCTCCCCAGACAAATTGTACACTTTTTTTTGTTGATTTAAAGGGGCTGCTAACTCCGAAAGGGAAGGAATAAACCTAGAATAATAGGCACACATCCCCACAAAACGTTGAACCTGATTATACAATTTTATGATTGTTACCGGTAATTTTAATTTATATATAAAATGATTTAAAATTATTGTGTTTTGAAGACTTATTTTTCTCATTTTTCAAATAATCCTTCTAAATATGGGTAACATACTATGTTTAGTATTTCTTTATATTTTATTATTTTAGTATCAATTTCATTATTGTTTACTTAATTAAATATTTCTTATATTCAGTCATTATTAATTTATGTAATTATCACATTTTTCTGTTTACCACCTTTTCTTTCATTAATTATGTTTTGTAAGGGTGGTACAATTGCTCTCTCGTATTTTTACGCGCGTTTCCTGTCAGATCGCAAAGTGTTTCCCTCAAAGGTGGACGTGCGTCACCACCGCGGCTCAACTCCTCAGTTTCTCTTAGTGTTTTGCAATCTCTTTCGCTAATTTAAATAACCCCATTCTCATCCTAACTTGCGTAAATGTGCGTCTGATCAGAATCCACCAAGATCATCCCATCACAACCCAAGGTAGGCTTACTTGGGTTACTGCTTCACCGGATCTTCAGCATCAGGTAGGATCTCACCATGTCTACTTACACACACATTAATTGATTAATTCTCTCTCTCAATCAAATTAAAATCATACTAACTGTAAGTCCATGTCAAAAGAAAACTCCAAATTTGGCTGTCCCGCCAACGATTGATCATTCGTCAAATCCATCAATAAATAAAGATCTTACAGAAGGTGTTAATTCTTTGCAACAAGACGGGAAAATAAATCCAGGAACTTTAAAAGATGTTAATTCTTTGCAACAAGACGGGAAAATTAATCCAAGAACCATAGTCAAGGCTGTAATGCAAGTTCAAAATAGCATTCTTTCTGCAGCTCAGTTGGCAGTCAATTATAAAGAAGATGACTATAAATCTTCTTTAACTCTTAGAAATCTAGACATATTTAATCGATCAGGAGTCCTAGTGGCACACTACCTTCAGTCATTGACTTCCAAATTGGCTCTTGGGGCAGACCTAGCTTACCAGTTTGGCCCCCATGTTCCTGTTCGTGAAATTGCTGTTATAAACCCCTTTATTACCCCTGGATTGAGGAATTCGTAGCCTTGACTACACGATTTTAAATGTAAGAACGATTTAACTTTCGGCTTAAATGATTTTTTAGTGTAACCTTTTTCAAAATTTAACTTTTCAGCCTATTATTTTCTCTTTTATTGTTATACTCATATCAGAGATTGAAATTAAATTTAATCATGTATAATGTTTCGAGGTGGTTCATAGACCGTTATATTTAAGTTAGAGATTATGACTCAGTTCAATACATATCGAATATCACTATTATGTCCGGAAAATATATAGTTAATTGTGTAAATAGATTGGATAAATTTGTTTGTCTAATAATATTACGTTTTATGAAATTCAATCAATACTTTTAGCTATTAGGGAAGATATTAATTTAATATTTAAAATACCATTGCAAATAATCTTGTTCTTTCTTAAATGTTTATTTACTGTGGAAGTTGACTTCTTGAAAGAAAAATGAATTGAGGCTATTTTCTTCTTGATGATGACTGATGATAAAAGTCTAGATTACTTTCAGTCTTGTTTAGAATCCGATCAGGTTGAAACTTTATATATATATATATATATATTATATATATATATATATATGTATGAAATATTCTCAGTTATTTGTAAGTTGAGTCATTATTGTTATTATTATTATTATTATGAGATTTAGTATGTTATGTTGGCCAATATATGTCGTGAGAAATAATGAAAGAATTAAATTTGCTTGATTTTTTAAGTAAACTTACTAAGGTTAAGAAAGATATATACTAACTTTGATAGGACCTTTTATATAAAACCTATTTACCAATATTTGATCTTCAAATTTTTGTCAATGTACGAGTATCATAATTTGTCTCCATACCATAATATATGGTTTATTTATCTATATAGGTACTGTATATAACTTATGAATCAACATTCTAAATCGATTTCTTGCCTTTTTATTGATGAGTTTACGTCTTAATAGTAACCTTAGGATATATTTTTGTGCTTTTTATTTATTATTGTTTATTTTGGGGTTTAGTTATTTATTTTGTAAATACTGTCAGGTTTATATAATGAGGGCACGAGAACGACCGTCAGATTATTGCTTCCGCAACTAGGTGAGTTGCGTGCACTGAGTTACAGTTGTCTGTTCTCAGATGATTGAGAAACAATGCACTCAAATGACTCACTCTGATTGTGCTAATACTTTTTTTGTACTGTTTGAGCCTTCTGTTTTTTTGGATTGGTCAAGGAGGTCTCAAAAGAATGGCTTGTCGGTACGATATACATCGTAGCCACGAAGCATCAGGTTATCAGCGGGGCGGAAGTCGGTCTCCTACAAACACAAAATGGAAGGATGCAGGGAATATTAAGTAGTTTAATTTTCTATGCTTGAGCATAGAAGCACCTACAATTCAAATGTATTAGCGACATTTATTTATATAAAATATTTTAATAGGTACAATCCATAACACTATCCTTAAGAAATAAAAATAGATTTAGTACCTCTTTGAGACCACATGCCTGAGACCTCGCCCTTTACTAGAGATTTTTGTTTTACCAGAGAAGACAGAGGTGCCATTTCCTTCCGTGAAGGCTTTGACACCTACTTTAAATATATATATATATATATATAT